>JARUPZ010000017.1:4721373-4777447 GCA_031213475.1 Nereocystis luetkeana | reverse complement strand
AGCTTTCCTCGCCTAGGGGTGGTAAGGGGGGGGGGGAGGGGGAGGGGGAGGGGGGGGGTACTCATTATCCTGCATGGGCGTAGTCGTCTGTGTGTGTGACCATAGACCCTCGCATCCCTACATACACTGCCGAGACGGAGCACGTCGGGTTTCCACCGACCCGGCAGGCATTGATTGCTTGCACCCAGGCGCGAAGCGGAGCGTGAGGGTATTGAGCGAGTCGCCTGAAGGGTGAGCCGCATCCTACTGAGAACCGCTTTTTGAGGCGGATCTCTTTGCATATGGAGGGAGGGGGGGGGGGGGGGGGGGTAGTGGAAGCCATGGACAGATGTCGGGGATTAAAAGTGGGGGGGGGGTAACAGAGGGAAATGAAAGAATAAACCAACACGGGTAGGCGTTGGGGAGCGGGGGGGGGGGGGGGGGGGGGGGCGAAGGACATGGTCACAACGGGGGGGCGGGGGCGGTTTAAGGAAGACATTATGCACGATTGGCGATGCGGAAAAGCAAGAAAGGACGCACTCAAACCAATGCAGGAGGTGGGAGTGGGAGAGGGTTGGAGAACAGACAGGAGGGAGAGAAAGAGGGCCGGCATCATAGCACCAAAAGCTGACCTTGCTCAGGGGGGGGGTGGGGGGGGGAGTTCGATGTGGGAAGGCGGTAACGATTTGCTCCCAGCATGACTGGGTCTATAAGCATGATCGGACATCGAACTGAGCAGGCCCTGATTTCACTTTTTAGATGTTTCGAGGCAGATGTAGGAGTCCTTTATGATACACGCCCCCCGTGATCTAGATAAGAAAAGTCTGTCGCGTGTGATCTATACGGACGCAGCTCTTGCGCACACGTACTGTGTGTGTTCTTCACATGAGACCATTATTTCTACCCGTCGAAAACTCAGAACACCTACGACGTACGTACGCACAGTAGTATCCATCTCCCCGATTGGTAGAGAGACACAACCTCTGCGGTCACCACGACACGGAAGAGATACTGCGTGGGTGTAACGCAGCAAGAATAAAACAGCAATAGACAACGCAGTGCCATGCCATCGCACCGGATACGACAGGCAGGGAAACGACACACGCACGTGCTATCAACAGCAAAATCCGAATGCGCTGAAAGAGACAAGAAGCGAAAAAAAAAAAAAAGAAGAAAAAAAAAAAAATGAAGAATCACACTCCCACGGAAAAATAAAATAAAATACAAGAGCGGAAACATTTTCGTGTATAACACGGGTGATACCTCCAACACGGGCGTAGGAAAATAAGATAACACACCCCCTCCGGCAATTTTTGAAAGCTATTACGGGGGACCATAGTTAATAGGACCTATGGTATACATAAAAACCTATATATTTAACCATTTTTACCAACAATATTTGGTCCTATTAACTATGGCCCCCCGTAATAGTGTCTCAACAATGGGGAGGGCGTACAGAATACGACGAGCGATGCGTCTACGCACCCTTCTCGACAAAATATTAGCACCATTTTCGTAGTGTGTGCCCCCCCCCCCGTGTTTTGGGGGGGGGGGGTGTTATCTTATCACCCAGTGTGATAATACGGAGGACCATGGTAAATAGGACCTACGGCACCCACACAAACCTATATATTTCTATATGTTTACTGATTATATTTGGCCCTATTTACTGTGGCCCTCCGCAATAGTCTGTGTGACTCTACGTAATTTCAAGACTTTTGCCTTCGAAGGCGGGAGAGGTAGTCCCTAAAAAGGTTGCAGCGAGGTAGCACCCATTTCAGAGGAAGGGCGTGTACCTGGAGGAATCACTGCGGGGGTACCCACCTTAAGATTACGAGCCGAAAAAGAGTGGCTGGGATCATAACCCCCGTCTGATACAACTCCTATACGGGGGACCATAATAAATAGGACGTATGGTACACACAAAAACCTACCGGCACAAATTTCCCTATTTTTCCTGACAACCCTTGGTCCTATATTCCTATTTACTACTGCCCCCCGTAACATCATACTCCAATCCGGGGCACGCATACACTACCCGTCAAAATGGTGGCATGGTCTTCTATTTTTTTGTTTCACTACGGACGACACTACAGTGGTAGTAGTACAGTAGTTCCGAACTGGTTTTGTTGTTGTTTTTCGCTCGTGGCTGATCTTACAATCCCTCTTTTGAGAACCAGCAGTCCCGTCTCGGGGGGGGGGTCCTTTTTTGAGGACCAGCAGTCCCGTCTTTGGGGGGGTCCTTTTTTTAGGACCAGCAGTCCCGTCTTTGGGGGGGGTCCTTTTTTTAGGACCAGCAGTCCCGTCTCGGGGGGGGTCCTTTTTTTAGGACCAGCAGTCCCGTCTTAACTACCCTGTCATAAAAGGGTGTTCCACCTTCACTGTCGCGAGAGTGCGTCCGTGCAGGAGACGCAGGGGCGGGGCACGCACCGATTTCAAGGAAGTACGTCTCAAAACGGAGCGGGGCACAGCTGTGAGGTAGGCACCCATTCTGAGGGAGTTCGTCCCCGCAGGGGCTACCGTGGGATACGTGCCCACTTTTCAAGAACCACCGCCCCGTGACAAGCCGGAAAAACGTGGCATTGTGTTTTATTTTTATTTTTCATATTTTTCATATTTTTTTGGAGTTTATTACGATTTTGTTTTTTTAACGTATCCCCCCGGCAGATTGGTCAAAACAAGAAAAAAAAAAAAAAAAAACTTCGCCCTTTTCAGCGCCGCAGTCCCGTTTTGGGGACAACCTATTAATATTGAAGGATTGGGCTCACCCCACACACTTTCATTGATTTTTAACGTACGAGCTCTCGTCGTCTGGGCGATTTCGTGGGACGCACAAACCTCGTCGTTGTCGAGGCCTGCGTTCAGGCCCCTGAGGTACTCCAGCCTCCACTCCTCCTCGTCGACGCGCCCGCTGCTGCCGCGCAGCGCCTCGTCTTCCGCCCTTTGCTTCTGTTGCCGCTCCAGAGTACGCTCCATCTTGGTCTGCTCTTGCGGCTTGCGTTGCTGCTGCTGCTGCTGCTGCTGCTGCTGCTGTTGCTGCTGGGATGAGGCCCGAGAACCTTTCCCGCCGCCTTGCTTGCCTCTCGCGAGAGCCGCCCTCTGATCGTTTTTTTTTTTTTTTTTTTACACAAGAGAGGTAAGGGGAACGCTGCGCTCAGTTCGTCACATAATTTAGTTATGCTTTCGTCCCCTTCTATTACCTCCCACCTCCTTACTCTTGCTCCCTCTCTAGTCGTCGTAACTCAGACACGCGGGACGCACAGCGGGCTCTTCTATCCCCCCCCCCCCCCCCCCCAACTCTAAATGAAAAAACTCCATGCGCCTCATGACACTAATGACACAGTAGACGTACACGATAAGACATGCAGTTTGAAAAATATATATTTACCATCTGTTATCAGGGCTGTGCATCGGCTGTGTTTTTGCCGATATTCAGAGCATCACTTTTCGGCGCAGACGATATCCGATATATCGGCGAATCTGGCGTGTGAGTGAACCCTTGTTTGCTTGTTTGGCGATAACCTCGAGGGTAGCTTAAGCCACGCAAATCGGGACCACGGTGTTTTTACGCCATGTTTTGCGGGTTTACAAAACAAACAGAAACGTCCCGATTTGCCGATTCCGCACTAAATCCCTCCGAATAATTGGGTCAATCGGCACCGATTCACACCTCTACGACCACATGTACGTGGGAGGGCTTTCGCCCTCGGAGGCCTTTTTTTTATGGACAAGCCGTGGTCACAGGTGTCTTCCCTCCCCGCCCGCCCCCCGCCCCATTGTACGTACAGAACGTTCATTCAGCATGCCCACCGCTCGAATAATTGCAAGCACGTACAGAGCTGACGCACCGAAAAACTGGGGAACGGTACGAAAAGATAGATGAATAATGGTCTTCTGACATCACGTACGTACAAATGTAGCTGATTCCTCTGGAATCTATAGCAGAGGCGTTCTACGATACAGGTTCACCCTAAATTTTCCGAGGCTCTCCTCGCTTGACCTTAAGGAGCTCCAACACCTCACCCAAAAAACCGACTTCAGCAAAAACCCAAAATTGTGTGTGTGTGTGTGTTCTTCACATTAAACCGTTCTTTCTACCCGTCAACAGCCAGCACAACCAGTGTCCGTGCCGATTCTTCAATCCTAGAAGAGATACAAGTTCTGTGGTCACCAAGCTACGCCACAGAGATACTACGTTGCCACGTACCAGGTATGCAGTAAGCACTGCAGTGGGCAATGCAATGCCATGTCATCATACTAGATACGACAGGCACGACATACACAATCTACGAAATAGAGAAACGAAAAGAAACAATCAAAGAGAAAACAAAAACAAAGAAAACAAAAATTAAATCCCGACGAATAATCCCCATGCCCCAAGTGTACAAAAACGTCATTTTTCGAAACAGGATTGGCATTGCGACGATTTTGGGATAAGGAGCCCCATCATTCAGAAAAATAGTTTGGCGGAAATGGGCTTTATACTTCTATCGTAGAACGCGTCAGTACCTCCGTGGTTAACAAAAAACGGTCCGAGCAAAAAAAGAAAGGCTTCCCGACGGTTGAAAAAAAAATAAAACAGGTGCAAAACAAAAACGTGCGAAACCGCAGCGGTACCAGCACGCAAGGAGATGCTACCAACGAGCTGTGGTATATTTCACGTGTGATGCAAAGCGCCCGTGAAAAAAACATCAAGTGAACCGTCACAGAATTTGTTTTCGCTAGACAAGGGGTTACTAGAACCAAGTAAAATAAAAAATGAAAAATGAAAAAACACGCGCACAAAACACAAAGCACAAAACACAAACAACAAGATATTTCGGTTGCAACGGCTTTCCATCCCGACCTCTGGAGGTGTGGTGTGTCGGTTTTCAATTCTTCTCTTCTTCACGGACGCCCCTGTATCATACCATACCATATACCATATCCCGTGTCAGCTGCACACCAAACAATTCCAGGAACACATCCATGGTGTAAATACGTACACCTCGAACAAGAAAAGAAGAAAAAAAAAAAGACCGCGGCTCTTTACGAGTCACGACTCCACCCACGCGCGGCCTGGGTGAGAAACGTTTTAAAATCTCACCGGTCGGGTCGGGTCGGGTCGGGTCGGGTCGGGTCGGGTCGGGTCGGGTCGGGTCGGGTCGGGTCGGGTCGGGTTGAGTCGGGTTGAGTCGGGTTGAGTCGGGCCGGATCAGGTAGGGAGGTCTTCAAACTCTGATGGACCGGCTTGGGTCACCCATACTCGACTAGATCAGACCCGACCCGACCCGACCCGACCCGAAAGATGTTTGCCCCGACCCGTCAACACCTCTCCAAAGAAAAAAGAAGAACGAAAAAAAAAGTGCAAAGTTATGTATAGGGCACACCCATTGACCATGGCAAAGACACAAAACCCACCTCCCGTTTTTCAGAGGCAACACGTTCCTCCCTCTCCCTAGCCTCGGACAGAAACGCCTTATGGCAACCCTCCGCCGCCTCCTGGAGCCAGCCTAGCAGGCGGTACACCATCGGGTCTGAACCAGCCTGCAAAAAGAGGAAGAAGGAAGGGTTACTGTATTGTGGAATGCATGGAAGCAAAAACGCGAAAGGGGGTGACTACTGCTGCTGGTGCTGGTGTTGCTGCTGGTGCTGGTGTTAGTGCTGGTGCTGGTGCTGCTGTATTTGGGCGTGTCGTGTCCGCAAAAGCGAGGACTGTTGGTAACGCTGATTTAACTGCCGCTGCTGCTGCTGCTATATACCTGGTACGGAGGAGCGCAGAGATGATCATGACCAAAATTGATGTGTGAAAATAAGGGGATACATGATTTTCTTGGGTGCATCTTGGGTTCCGCCCCCCCGTCCTTCTGCTTTCGGTTAACAGGACCAAATATTGTTAGTAAAAATGGTTAAACATATAGGTTTTCATGTATACCATAGGTCCTGTTAACTATGGCCCCCCGTAATAATACGAGTACTGCCGTTACCAGCTGCTGCTGCCAAACACGACTAGTATGGCCACCACGATTACCACCACCACCACCACCGCAACGCCACCACCACCCCCACCACTGCTGTGAACCAGCACCACAACTACCACCGCTAATATTACGGGGGACCATAGTTAATAGGACCCATGGTAGACATAAAAACCTATATATATAACCATTTTTACTAACACTATTTGGTCCTACTATTAATATTAATAACTATGGTCCCCCGCAATACTACTCCTAGCTTTACTGCAGTAATCAGAGCCCGCTTTGGACCCGAAACTGTATGCCTACCCCCCCCCCCTTGTGTGAAATAACCAAATTTGATCATGATTACTACATTTCCGCGTAATACCACTACTACTACTACTACTACTACTACTACTGCTACTACTACTACTACTCCTACTACTACTACTACTACTCCTACTATTACTACTATTACTTCTACTACTGCTACCACTACTACTACTACTACCACTACTACCATTACTACTGCTGCTACTACTACTACTACTACTACTACTGCTGCTACTACTACCACTACTACTACTACCACTACTACTACTACTACTATTACTACTACTACCACTACTACTACTACTACCACTACTACTACTACTACTACTCCTACTATTACTACTCCTACTACTACAACCGGGGGCATAGTAAAAAGGACCTACGGTACACAAAAAAAACTATATAATGTATGTATTCACCCATTTTTACAATACTAACAATATCTTATCCTACTTACTATGGTCCCCCGTAATACTGCAACTGTTGCTACTAGCTGTATACTACTCACAACTACTCGTGACTAGTACAGCTACCACGCACCGACGATACTGCTCCGCGTACCACGATTCTGTGGCCCCATCACTACTACTATCAATACCACAACTACTACTTTCACACCACTCGACCACTACCCCCAGTGCAGCTACGAACAACCCCGGGAATACGATGATCTATCTGATCTGTCTACAGATAGATCATCCTCCCAGTGCTGCTACGAACAACCCTGGGAATATGAAGATTTATCTTATCTGTCTACAGATAGATCATCCCCCCAGTGCTGCTACGAACAACTCCGGGAAGATGATGACCTATCTGATCTACCCAAAAATAGATCATCCCCCCAGTGCTGCTACGAACAACCCCGGAAATATGATGATATATCTGATCTATCTACAGATAGATCATCCCCCCAGTGCTGCTACGAACAACCCCGGAAATATGATGATCTATCTTGATCTATCTTCAGATAGATCATCATCGGGGTCCCAACCCCTGCCGTCCTGAGATATCGTGCAGGATTTGCATGCTTACAGCTACAGCAGTAAGGAGAGACCTACTGGTACTGATCTGCCAGGTATAACACCTCAATATTGTCCGACGTGTAGCAAATACACGACCAATACTATCAACACTACCGTGCTAATCGTGTATCACCCGTGTGATAAAGATAACACACACCCCATCACAAGCGAGACAAGATACCGCACCCTCTCCGACGAACCGCAAAGCTCAATCTCTCGATCACGAGACGAGGCCGACGCTCACCCCCAGGCGAAGAGACCGCCAGGAAAGGAAGCCGGCGGCGGCGGCGGCGGCGGCGGCGGCGGAGAGAGATCCGCGAAACGAGACTACGGAATAATCTAACAGACGATCTCTTTTCTAGGGTCACCCGCCCACTTTTTTCGATCGTATGTGTGCGAACTACCAGGTACACCCTTTCTTGATTCGGAGTAAATCTGCTTGGAATTCGTTCCAGACGGTGTGTTATCTTATCACCCGGTGTGATAACGGTATTGCTATTAATACCACCCACCATCGTTGCCGCGCGTACGTTGGCCGCCTCCATGAGCTTCCGAGCCAACCCCGGGGGCAAAGACTCGTTCGTTATCAGAACCAAAGGTGCCTCGTGAGGATACCTGGACGACAAGAAAAACGTGGGAGCGAAAGGCTTAAAAAAAAAAGTCAACACACGACACCTGCGCACGTGGAAGCGTGGCGCCGAGGTTTAACCTCGTCCAGCACTGCCCTTCCGTCACGGGGGACAAATCGCTTGGAATTACAGTAGAGTCGAACCAAGGTGCATTGCACCTACAGCAGAGCAGCAGGAAAAAGAGATATTTCCCATGTCTTACCAATCCGCCGAAAGGATATACTATATAGACCTGGTGCGAGCATACACAACTACAAAAAAAAAGGAAACAAATCTGGAACAGAAACAAAAAAATCCGATTCGTGTCAAATATCGGGGTTTTTTTTTATGACTGCAGTCCCGTTTTGGGGGACGACCTGCCCTAAATTTGGAGTGGCTTATTCCCCCCCCCCCCCAAAAAAAAACGGGACTGCAGTCCCATGAATGACACTTTTATCGATAGCTATTATTGATAATAGCAGCGTGAAAAATACATCGATTGTCACAATCCCTTCCGAGTGTCGGGAGGTGCATCATAGCGATCAGGCAAACCGATGATACGTCTTCTGGTGTTACCAAGCACAACGGCTAGGATGGGAACATGCAGCGCTCAACCATGGTGTCTCGGACGACCCCCTCGCGTTCAACCATTGTGCCTCGGACACCATTCGGAGTCATAAAATTACATCTCCCGATCACGCAGTGGCCGCCGTTGCTGAAACCGCCGCCGCTTCTTTTTTTTTTTTTTTTTTCCGGGCAATTTTTCTTTTCCCGCGCCGAAGTCGTTTGTTTTGTTGCCAGAGCCGACGGTGCAGCCACTTGGACGACGAGCGAGCATCGACACCGAAGTTTTGCCACTACTTGTAATGCTGTGTCGATAGTCACGTCACACCGTCGATAGGAACGTGAGTCAGGCATATATATAAATCGATATTTTAGGGGCAAAGACCCCTCCGTTTTCAAAATCAACAGCGCCGCATGAGGGCACCTGGACGACAAGGAACGATCGATTCGTAACAATGGCTAAAATATCTGATATCATCGATGTTGACTTGATCACAGCGACAACCACTCGAGACATACTATCAATACAGGAGTAATGTAAAAAAAAAATGTCGATGCTGCGAGGCTCTCGTTCGTTCTCGGAACCAGCGGCGCCTCGTGTGGGGCAGGCACCTGGACAAATACAACTCGACGGCAAGAACCGATACAACACACACTTTCAAAGCGCAGGACAACTTGACACCAAGTTTGATCGCATCGATGACCAAGTTCAAGATAACGGGTGTCCAGCTGGAAAACGCGGATAGTCACCCTTTTCCCTTTCAGAGCTGCGACTGCTGCTGTACATGTACCAAAAAATTAACTCTGACCCCGAGCGCTTCATCCTCACAGCGGGACGGACTGCACTCCTGAACTCGTAAACGGGATACGACCCTTAAAACCTACTACACCTCAAGCGTTGCCGGGGAAATCAACCAAGGAACACCCATTGGACCACAGCAGCATCCCCACTAACAACTCCATCGGATGCATGCACACTTGCCGTGCTTCCGGGCTGAACCCTTCCTGTGCTGCGCTGTGCAGGACCCTAAACATGGCCCTAATCCCAACCGTTTGAACCCTCACAGCAGGAATAGAAACGTCAAGGCCTCCTTAAGGCCTCATCAAGGTCTCCGTAAGGCCTCCTCAAGGCCTCCTTAAGGGCTCCTAAAAGGTCTCCTTAATGCCTCCTTAATGCCTCCTTAAGGCCTCCTTAATGCCTCCTTAAGGCCTCCTTAAGGCCTCCTTAAGGCCTCCTTAAGGCCTCCTTAAGGCCTCCTCAACGTCTCCTTAAGGGCTCCTCAAGGTCTTCTTAACCCTTTTAGAACCGCAGTCCCGTTTTGGGGACAAACCACTTTAACTTCAAGTAGTTTGCCCCCAAAACGGGACTGCGGTTCTAAAGGGGTTAAGGCCTCCTCAAAGTCTCCTTAAAGGCTCTAACTTCAAGTGGTTTGTCCCCAAAACGGGACTGCGGTTCTAAAAGGGGTTAAGGCCTCCTCAAAGTCTCCTTAAAGGCTCCTCAAGGTCTCCTTAAGGCCTCCTCAAGGTCTCCTTAAGGCCAGCTCAAGGTCTGCTTGAGGCCTCCTCAAGGTCTCCTTAAGGCCTCCTTAAATCCCTCCTCAAGGCCTCCTTAAAGCCTAAAAAACAACAGAATAACCTATTCGGGTCGCCCAGATATCGACCAAACCAAACGATACATTTATGCGACATTATATCAGCCGCCTGAGGGCAGCGCGAGCCGCCAGGTAGTACAAGGGAGGCGTGCTACAAATAGCGGCACCATTTTAATTATTAATTTAATTTCTCGGCCAAAATATTTCTGACCGACGGGCTTCCTCTATTAACCCAACATCGTCGGAACACCGTTTTTTTGTGTTTTACAGAAAAGAAAAAAAAGGAAAGAAAAGAAAAAAAGATCGTGCTGTTGATGATCGGGTTACACTCTTCATCTTTTCTCAAAAGTCAACTTACGGCCCACTGCGGGTATTGAGCTAATGAAAAGCTCCTCAGGTCAGGAGACCTCAGAAGTCTGTCAGGAGGCCTCAGAGGTCTTAAGGTGCCACAGAGTACCTCTACCGCAGCACACCCCGTCCCCGTCAAGGATGTAGAGGACCCTCACATCGTATGCGTAAGTATAGCCAGGGGAGCCCGAATCGGGAATATACCCCCCAACCAGGCGGTGGAGGCCGTTTCACCGTAATCGTCACATTTTTTTTTTTCCAGCTAGTTTTTCCCCCCTCCGACGCCCCCAAGGGGCGCTTCGAGGGAGGTATCTACCGTACGTCGATCACGAGGTGGGATTCGATCATATCTCCGAATGAGCGCGCGCGCGCGCACGTCTTCCAACACTCGGTTGCCGGCGGAGGCACTAGCACAAGCCCCAGCAGCCTCGACTCACACTCGGCCCCTCTGGAACAAGAACGAGACCGTCGAATCCTTCGAAACGCTCCCTCCCTTCCCGCCGCCTCCTCCAGCGAACTCCAGCGGCGTGTCCACCTCCCAGCGAAGCGCCCCCTCACCCCCCACCGTTCGAAACGCCTCTTCTCCGAAAATGGAGCGAAGGGCAACCTCCTGAGAGACAGACGGGCGTTCCACAACAAAACGAAACAGGCGCGGGGGCACAAAACAAGGGGGCGGGGGGGGGGGGGGGGGTCAACTGCGGAAAATATACGTAGGGGGGGGGAAGGGGCGCCTCGGCGGGTTTGCGGTTTTGTCGGCATGCGATGTCATCTTCGACCACAACAACAAGCCCTCCAACGCCCCCCACCATAGAGCAAATATATATACCAGGTATATTTTTAGCGAGCGGGTGCCACGCAAAGAAACCCCCCCGCCGACTCCTCCCATCCCCTCTCCCCTACCCAATCTATCCAGCGGAGCTCGGCAACGTTTCGATACTACGGTTGGAGCACACGACTTTTGAAGTGCGCCAGACCAACGGGACCTAGCAAATGCTGACCAGTGGTTGATAGGGTCTGATCGGCGAAAGGCTTGGGCTCAGGCGTAGGGCTGGTTCTGCTCGTCTCGTACATATGTGACTCTCAATCATGTTCCCGATAGCAAAGGCAATCCTACCTCAATTTGCATCCCCCCCTCCTCCTCCTCTTCCTGCTCCTACTCATCTTCTACGCCCCCCAAAATTCAAGGACTTTTTTTTTTGCATAAAAACAGATATTCTCGGTCCTCGCCAAGGAACGGTCCGAGCAAAGGTTCTCCTCGTCCAGTCCTCCAAAAAAAAACGATTCAAAACAACCGACCTCTCCGGTCCTCGCCGAGGAACGGCAAGAGGAAGAGTTCTCATCTTCCACCCCTCAAAAAAGAAATCGACTCTCCTATATACTATGAAGTATGTATGTGTAAAAACAGACCTCTTCGGTCCTCGTCAAGGAACCGTCAGAGGAAAGGTCCCCCCCTCGGGCCAGGCCACACGAAGAGGGGGAGGGGCGGAGAGGCTCGAGCAGGAGGGAGAGAGTATCGTGTCCCATCACCTCCCCCGAGGAGGAGGAGGAAAGGGCGACTTCGGCCTCTTTCCTCGGGAAACCCATTTTCACCAGGGAGAGGACGCGGTGTTCTACCTTCCAGTCGGCGCTGCTGGCGACCTGCTCGTTCGATAGTTAGACAAAAAACAAAACGAACATATATCAGGGAAGCACACACACACACAAAAACAGGCTCAATAATAAACAAGAAAAAAATCGAAACAAGTTTTCATAGCTGGCAGCTGGCTGCCTCATTTTTGGCATCGGGCTAAAATTTGCGCGCGCGCGAAACACTCGAACAAAACGAGCAACAAGACAAGACAAGACAACAAACAAAACGAACGAAAACACACAAACAAAACGAACGAACGAACAAACGTACGAACCAAACAGCGGGGGCAGAGCAAACGACCCATGTTACGATCGAGAGAGTACTTGTTTGCCTCCCAAGGCTAATTTTCTGACCGACCAGGCCCCTGAACCCGATATTGCTGGAATGCCCATACGCGTATCACAGTGATAGGCTGTTTCCTAGGCGGTTCGAGTTTTGAGCGTCAGATTTCCATTTTTCGATCTCAAAAAACGAATGACTCCTTTTTATGCCAGTCCAGACATGCAAAACCCGACCGGAATGTTTTCGATTGCTTGAGAATCCGATGCCCCAAGTCGTCGGATTTTGGGACCTGGGTCATCAGATTTTCAAACCGAAAAATGGCATGCTCTCTAAATTCAAGATGTTGTCCACGACAGCAAATAGCAGCAGCGATCGATGAGTTGGATAGTGACACAGCTGTATAGCGACGTTGCTTCGCGTCCGAAGCCCGGGTGGCGGGCGGCCCGTCCCTCCGTGGCCGGAGTACAGTCGCCTGGCGCGGGCTCGGGCCTAGAGACCAGGAGAAGCGCACTCGGCACGCACCTCTCCGTGGATACGTACGAGTATTCGTAGACTTACACTGCTGTACAGCAGCAGCAGTCAGTCACAAAATGGAGCACAAACTACAAGACCGGTTGGCTCTAGCGCACTCGCCACGTCTCTTTGCCGCCAGACCAGAGGCAGTCAGCCTTGGCTCGCACGCTTGGGTCCTACGCGCAGGGCAGCGCACCCAGCGCTTCTCCTCGCGGCGCCAAACCACAAAACAACAGTTGGTCTCGGCGTTTGCTCGAATTTCTACACACACAATAAATCTGATGTTTCCGCATAGGAAGGCTGTTTCGATTTGCCAAGTTCGCATCTGGAATGCGACCAGGTCAAAATCTGAAGCTCAAAAATCGAACCTCATAGGAAACGGTCTTAGCGTGTATTTTTAGGCACCCGGCTTTCGATATTTTATGGTTTTGCGGATCTTCCTAGGGTTCCAGCACCTTGGTGTGACCACGGGCTCCTTTTCGTTTGACAGTCAATGTGAGAACAACAACAACAACAACAACAGCTACTCTTAGTAGGCTATCGGATTGGTCATCGGGTGAAGCCTAGGACATGCAAGGACATGCAAGGACACGCAAGGTGCACTCCTATCGTGACACGCCTCGAACAAAACAAAACACACCGATGAACGAACACCCTTACTTACTCACAGCAGCACAAACCTCGACCGCGCCCCCCCCCCTCCCTCCTCGCTCACCTCGAGCGTCGCACCCACAGACCCCGTTAAAACTTTCCGCTTCCCCCCCCCCGCCCCTGCCCTGCCAGCCCCCGTACCCCCCCCCCTGCCACCACCTCCAGAAGCACTCTTCCCCCCTCCCCCACCCCCACGCCCACCCCCACCCCCGCCGCCAATTCCCCTACGAAACCCCCGCTTCAGCCCTGCATCATCCGTGTGCAGGCATAGGTAGTCCAGGGCCTCGGCGAGGTCCGTCCCAGAGGTGTTCGATAGCGCCTGCAGGGCGTCGACTTTGGGGAACGCTAGGACGTTGGTCAGGTAGTTGACCATGTCCTCGTGGTGCTCCGGGGAGGCCTTAGCCGCGGAGTCGGCACCTGCCGCGGTACCGGTGCCGGCAGGGCTGGCGGTAGCCGTAGCGGTACCGGACGGAGGAGGGGGAGAGATAGCCGAGCTAGCAGGAGGCATACCGGGGGGGGGACGAGATGATCGCATCCCCTCGCCACCACCACCGCCAGTAATTCCGCCAGCAACCCCCGCCGCCGCCGCCGCCCCCGCCCCCGCCCCTGCAAGGTTGGTGCCAGCTCCGCCAGCGTTCGGCATCCCTCTACCGCCCCCGCCCCCACCACCAGCACCAGCGCCACCGCTGGTGCTAAGGCCAGGCGAGCCGCCACGTAAATAGGGAGAGGCGGTATTGTTGTTCCCGGGGACGGGTTCCGGCTGGCCCCCCACCCCCGCAGCCGCGGCGGAGAGTCCGGCGGAATCAAAAAGGCCGATGTCCTTAAGGAGCCTTCCGCGGTCAAGACGGAGACGGGGCGGGGGGGGTGAGGGGGAGGGGGGGGGGCGTGAGTGGAGGCGTGTACGCAGGGGGAAGAGGGGGATGCTCTTAACCATTCTAGGACTGCAGTCCCGTTTCGGGGGCAAACCAATCAAATTCCGAGAACTCTCTGTCCCCCAAACGGGGCTGAACTCCCAAAATGGTTGACATTAGCATCCAATATATTTCGTCGCCTGCATTGTTCTTGCAGAAAGCGGCCACGCGGCTGCCCATGGAAATCAAAATGTGGTTGCGGTCGTGCAAGTGCCGTGTGAGAAACGCGGGCCCGTGACGTCCACCATGCCGTCCTCGCCATGCTTCTTGCAGAGCTCTGATCTTCTGACGCCTTCGACATCGAAGCCTGCTCGCTGAGGTCACGAGCTCCATGCCTCACCCCAAACTGACTTTGTGCGAAAAATTGTAGGCTCAAGCCCTTAAGTTGAGCAAGCCGAGGTGTGCCCACGTTGACCCTTCTAGCACTGCAGTCCCGCTGTGGAGACGAACCACTCAAACTCCAAGTAGTTTGTCCCCAAAACGGGACAGCGGTGCTAAATGGGTGAAAAGCCAATTTGCGTAGTGGCCACATCATGCTATATCGTACAGTACCCTGTCACACAGTTCCCATGGTACGTCATGTCATTTCAAACCATCACCGCACCATGCCACACCGCATTCTAACACTACCAGACAATACAAAGCACCCACCCTATCATACCCGTCCCGTATGTGCCATGCTTGTACTACAATGCCCTACGCTGACCTTTCCTACAACGTACCATACCACACCATACCATACCATACCACAACACACCACACAACACCACGCCATACCACATCCCACCACACAACATCATACCATACCATACCATACAATACCACACCATACCATACCACACCCCACCACACAACACCACACCATACCATACCATACCATACCATATAATACCACACCATAGCATACTACACCATACCATACTATACCCCACCACACAACACCACACCATACCACATAACATCATACCATACCATACCATACCATACCACACCATACCAAACCATACCATACCATACCAAACCATACCATACCATACCATACCAAACTCCACCACACAATACCACACCATACCATACCATACCATACCACACCATACCATACCATACAATACCATACAACACCACACCATACCATACCATACAATACCATACCATACCACACCATACCATACCACACCTCACCACACAACACCACACCATACCATATGATACCATACCATACCATACCTTACCCAATCCCATCCTACCCCACTCCACCCCCCCCCCCACCCCGGCTCCCTCCCACCACACCTGAACACGTTCTGCCAGTCCCCCTCGGCGATGCTGATCTCCTCCAGGCCCGCCACATCGACGCCCTTAAGCGGATCCCTCCTCCCGCCCCCCGCATCGCCTCCCAAACCCTTGCTAACTCCCGACGTTGCGCCAGAAGTAACCCTGTCAGCCAGCTTCTGGATCACCGCAGCATCGGTCGGTCTGCCGCCCCCACCCCCACCCCCGCCCCCCTGCCCTCCCCTCCCCCCGCCAGCACCGCCTCTGCCCGCCCCTCGACCTCCCGCGTCTGGGACGTCTGCGCCGCCCCTACCCCTACCCCCGCCGCCACGGCCTTTACCCCCCCGCTTCGACTGAAATGAAAGGAAATGGGGGATGGGGTGGGGTGGGGTGAGGTGGAGTGGAGACGGGGGACGGGGGAAGGGGGATTGGATGGCTATTCGGAGGGAGGGGGGGGGGGGGGGGATTGTTGCAAAGAGCGAGGACGGGCGGAAGGGGAGAGGAGGGGGGGGTTGGGCGAACTCATTTATTGCTACATGAGGAGGGGGGGGTGTACTCGACATCATGCATGGCCGTAGTCGTATGACCATAGACCCTCGCATCCCTACAACGCCGGGACGGAGCACGTCGGGTTTTCACTGACCAGGCAGACATTGCTTGTACCAAGCGCGAAGCGAAACGTGAGGTGTTGGTTGAGCCGCATGAGGGGTGAGCTGCATCCTACTAAGAACCGCTTGTGAGGCGGACTTGCATATGGACGACAGCTTCAACGAGTGAATTTAATTTCCGGTGTAGCCACTTCCAGAGACAGCAATGGGAGTACTATGTTTCTGCCTCTCGAGTGCCTTACCTTGAACACGACGTGATACGATCCTTCTCACTTGTGCGGAGTAAAGGTTGTTCACCTCGCACAAATGATCTAACTCGACAACCAGCTGAAACCAACCGCCAAAAAACAAAGAAAAAAAATGGTTCTCTAGCTCAAGTAGTGAGCGGCATGTTCTACAGTGTCGTTGCCAACCGACGCCAACCCAACCTATACATAATAGGGGGGGGGGCGTACTCGATATCATGCATGGCCGTAGTCGTATGACCATAGACCCTCGCATCCCCACACAATGCCGGGACGGAGGTCGTCGGGTTTTCACAGACCAGGCAGACAGACATAGCTTGCACCAAGCGCTAACCG
This sequence comes from Nereocystis luetkeana, assembly GCA_031213475.1. Taxonomy (NCBI): domain Eukaryota; class Phaeophyceae; order Laminariales; family Laminariaceae; genus Nereocystis; species Nereocystis luetkeana. The sequence continues at coordinate 4,760,617 of JARUPZ010000017.1, read as the reverse complement.
CCATAAGGTGTTCGGCGAGACGCATGATGGGTGAGCTCCCTCCCACTAAGAACTGCCCTGTAAGGCGGACTCGCACATGGATGACAGCTTCAATCAGGTAAGCTATCTTGGGGGGGGAGGGTGTTTGTTGCAAAGTGCGAGGGAGGGCGGGAGGGGGGAGGGATACTCCCGAAGGGGGGGGGGGGGGGGTTAGGGGGGGGAGGGGATGGGGGGGGGGGAGGGGATGGGTTCACTGAGGTCTCCCTGGTGCGATCAGCCGGAGCCTCTTACCTAGGGCTACTCTACTACGCCCGCATTGGTTCGCCGGTAAAAGCCAAACGCGGCACCTCGTCGTAGCGACTACTAATAGTTACCACTCAGGCGAAACAATCCCTACACTCCACCCACCCCCACCGACCCACCCACCAACCCACCCACCGCCCGCCCTCCACACCTTGTTACCCGGGAAGGCGCAGTTGCTGAACCGACCCCTCGCCGAGGACACCTTGGTCGAGTCTGTCTTGTTCCTCTTACCCCCGCCGGAGTTAGGCCCCATGGTTGATAGTGTAAACCCTTACAGATGCCTATATATGCATCGAGGGAACGGGAGCATTCACATTCGCATTCACATTCGGCGTCAAAGCGGGGGGGGGGGGGGGGGAGGGGGGAAGTCGGTTTGAGACAGGGGTGTCCGTGAAAAAAGAGAAAACCACACACCACGCCTCCAGAGGTCGGAATGGAAAACCGTTCCAACCGTTGTGAAACAGTTTTTTTTTCAATTTCACTTGGTTCTAGTACCCCCCCCCTCCCCCTTAGTAGGATGCAGCTCACCCTTCATGCGACTCGCCGGACACCTCACGGCGCTTCGCGCTTGGTGCAAGCAATGTCTGCCTGGTCGGTGTAGGGATGCGAGGGTCTATGGTCATAAGCGACTACGGCCATGCATGAGATCGAGTACATCTCTCCTATCGAGTTCACCCCCCCTCTCCCTGCAAAGCGAGAAAGAAAAAAAAAAACGGTTCATATATATATTTCCCCGGGCGCCCTTGGTTGAGAGTAGAAACATTTGAAAACAGAACGGTTCGACTTTTAGCGCCCTTGCCGACGTCGAGAAAACGTTCTTTACGGTATACTGTGTACCGCACCGGTACGGTGCTGCTTTGTACCTGCGTGCCGGTATACTAAGGTGGGTGCAGGCCAAAAAGCAAACCCGATACCCCACTAGCTCATTTTCGAGACCAACACCAGACAGGGGGGGTGTGTGTGTGTGTGTGTGTGTGTTTGTGTGTGTGTATGTGTGTGTGTGTGCGTGTGTGTGTGTGTGTGTGTGTGCATCTCCTTCCTACTTTCGTCTACCGCCGTTTCCCTTCTACCCCTCCTGTTCCCCCCCCTCTCCGCATTCCCTTGGTCGGGCTTTCTGCCACTTCTCCTGTTGCCCCCTCCACCCCCGTTCCCTTGGACACCATCCACGGCGGATGCGCGGCGCTGCCTACTCATCTCAGCCTCAGCCTCGTGCCACCTCACCATGAACCGTTCGGCTGCTTCAAGGATCCCCCGGTACCACTTCCCCCCCTTTTTGGCTGCAGTACACCACAACGCGGTCTCAACCCCAAACACCAAGGGGGCAACTTCCGTTGACCCTTCGGTGGCTCGGAACTCCCTAGGGTCTTCGACTATGCATCTATGTCAAGTCTTACACTGTCCGCCTGGTCTTGGGTTCTCCCCACCAGCTATCGTCCCGAACATTACCCGACTGGGTAATCGCTCCTTGCTTTGCCGTGCCACGCCCCTCGCAAAGAAGAGCCGCCGTTGACGAATGGTCGTTTCGATGCTCTCGCAACGTGTCATCTTGAGGGCCTTCGCGTACGAGAGGGTGGCATGGTCAGTACGAAGTCGGCGCTGGAAGCCAATGACTCGCAACAGGACTTGGTGGTGAGCCGTTCGAAGCTTGGCAAAGTGTTCCGCTCTGAGGGTCCACGTCACACACCCGTACAGCAGGGTCTCAATCACCTCGGCCTTCAGCATTCGGACTTTAAGGCTAAGGGGGGCGGTCGTCCTATCATACAACTCCTCGGGCCGAACCGTTTGAGGCATGCTCGCATGAGGCGGATCCGTCGGTCGATTTCGAGCGAGAGCGCAGCGTTTTCGTGGATAACGCCGCCTAGGTATAAGAACTGGGTCGTCTGCTTATACCTCTGGCCTGCCGCTTCGATGACGAGCGGTGGTGCGAGGATTGTCTGGTCTGGTGTTTGTAGGACTATTGTCTCTGTCTTCTTTTCGGACACCGTGAGGCTTGCTGCTTCGAAGACAGTCACGATGACTGTCATCATTTTCGCGAGCCCTTCAGCCGACTTCGAGACAATTCCTGCATCATCGGCGTACAACATGCCCCATACAGACCTTCGCACGCACGCCAACGGCTCCTCCTTCCCTGTTCGAACTACTCCATCATCACTGAGTTGGACCAAATCCCTTACGATGGCTTCGTCTTGGCTGGAGCGTACTAGTACGACGTGTAACGCAGCAGCGAAGAACACGTTGAACAGTAACGGTGATAGTACACAGCCTTGCCGCAGCCCCTGCGTGACATCAAACCATTCCGAGTGCTCGCCGTCATCAGTACGCACGCGAGCCCGCATGCCATCGTGGAAATTACGGATAATTCTCAGCATCTTGGTTGGTACGCCAAAGCGTGTGAGCACCTTCCATAACAGCTCTCGGTTGACAGAGTCGTACGCTTTCTGCAGGTCGATCAAGCACACGTATGAGGGGATTTTCCTCTGTCGTCCGAGCTCTTGCAGCCGGCGCACGACGAACAACATATCAATCGTTGATCGTGCGGGGCGGAAGCCGCACTGTTCCTCAGGGAGTAGTGCCTCGGTCTCGCAGTAGTTGCTGAGGCGGGACGCGACGATTTTCAACAACACTTTGCCTGCGTGGGCAACAAGCGAAATCCCTCTGTAGTTGTTGCAGTCACTTCGATCCTTCTTTATGTGAAGGACCTCGATGATCGCATCTTTCCATTGCTGAGGGACTTCTCCTGTTAACCAAACATTGACAAGGATGTTGTGAAAGCACCGGGCGAATGCCGGGTGGTCGATTTTTAGGAGTTCGACCGGGAGACCATATGGCCCGACAGCTTTCCAATTCGACATCCCCTTAAGTGCTTCTGTCATCTCGTCTATGGATGGTTCATCTTCAAGCGACAGTTTAGGCGGTCGCAGTGGCAAGAGGTCGATGCTCGTGGGATCGAGTTTCAGCGACTTCGTGTTCAAGAGTTTGTGGTAAAACCCCGTCCATCGTTCACGAATTCGCACCTTATCCCGTAAGAGCGTGCCATCCTCGTCCCTAATGAACTGTTCGCTCCTCACTTTAGTTAGACCTATGCCAATGGTACAGCGAAGTTGCAATAAAAAGTCTGAATTCCAAAGATACCCGCCAAAAAAGTTCAGAACACGCTTCCTATGGGCCACCTAAAAAAAAAAAAAAGTTCCTAATTTTTGGAAAAGCCCGAAAAAAACAAATCTGGGGCCGATGTTGGCCCAACATCGCCTTGAGAAAAACTCAGGCCGATCTTTGGTTCGAAGCGGCGAGATTCCGAGTCCTCGACAGACATCGATTGACAAAACCAACGATTGCGTCACGAATTCTGAACGGAGTGCGCTCGATAGGGGCTCCGACCCACCCTAGGGTCACCGTCTTCACACCATGGCCGGTGTCATGTGGCGGGAGCTGACCAGGCGTGTGATAAAAAAACATATGGCCGCTGGTTTGCACAAAACAGAAGACAAAACTTCTCCATCCGTCTCGAATGGCGAAAAATAGACTTTTTTTCAGGTTTGGGAGGATACCGTAGGACGCCGCCGGCAAGCTCTCGCCCCCTAGACCAAGGATCCGCCTGATATCTTCGAAGCCGTCGTCTATACTCGTTGGGCTTGCCAGATACCGAGTGGGTTGGCCGTGGGCTGAGTCTATGTCGAGATCGAGCGTCGATCGTCGCACGAGCTGGTTTCGATCACCGTGTTGACAATTTGCGACCAGAAAAACACAAATTGCGCCGCCTGCAGCCGTTGGGGGGAAAAAAATAAAAAATAAAACATTTTTCTCTTTTTTCCCCACAGCGGCGGTACGAGAAATTTTTCGGCTGTTTTTTGCAGCCGTTGGGGAAAATAAAATAAAAAATAAAACATTTTTCTCTTTTTTCCCCATAGCGGCGGTACGAGAAAATTTTCGGCTGTTTTTTTAAAGCCATATATTTGAAAAAAAACTTTTCAACTTCGCGTTTCCATTGGCATAGGTCTTAGTCCCTTCCAATCCTACCGTACTCTTAAGGTGCTTGTAAAAGCCTCTCTGGTCGTTGTTCGCTAAGAGTCGTTCGGTTTCGGCAAGGTACGCTTCGAAGTACGCATGCAGTCCTGCGGCAATCACCTTCTGCAGGTTCGCACACGCAGATCTCAGGGTCTTCCACGCGGTTCTGTCCCGGGGGTGGGCACGCAAGAATTGTCGTGCATCCTCCCTCGCTGTCCGTGCTGGTATGAATGCGGCCAAGGTTTCGGCAGACTCACACCATCCATGTCTGCGGTGGCGACATGCAGGGGGTGGTACCTCTTTTTCGACCGCATCAATAACATCCGTGGTGAAAAACTCAACCACACCAGACGTATTACGGGGCTGGATAGGCTTCTTCTTCTTTTTTTTTTTTTTTTTTTTTTTGCTCATCGTCATTCATTATCTTCGCACATCTTCTCTCTCTCCTTCCAACTCGTAACTCAGATCCGGGGTCACATAGCAGGCTCTTCTACCCCCTTCCCGCTGCGGTACGTGCCTTCATTTTTATCGCGAGAAGATTTCAGCCTTTTCTTCCCTCGTCGACTCGCATCGAATTGTGCCTACCCACGCTGCAAGGCGCTCTCAACAATTGAATCCTTTTTATTTTTATTTTTGCAAATAAAGTCAAATGTCCGACCCACCTGGGGCTCGAACCCAGGACTCAAACACACGTAGAATTCGAGGTTAACAACTTGAACCACCGGGGCGACCGGCTCATTAGGCTGGTTGAGAGTGGAGATGACCCTGGCGATCACTCGTTCACGACACTTTCCATCGGACATAAAAAGCTGCCTGTCGAACTCTCGGCGTTTTGTCGGTCTACGTATTTGTTTGTTGGGCGCAAAATGACCACCGAGTCGGACTTTGATATACAAGATGTTGTGGTCTGAGTCAGCCTTAGCTGGGGCACAAGAACAACAACAACAAAACAAGTACGAGTATGATAAATACAGCAGCAGCAGCAGCAGCAGCAGCAGAAGCAGCTATTAATTGGAGAAGCTATTAATAGACACAGGAACTACGCTGCTGCTGTTGCTGCTGCTGCTGTTTAGCGGTTTAAATACGTGCCTGGGAGGCACACGTGGGTAAACGTAGGTACTCGTAGTCGAAGCGGAGTAGCACAGGTGGGTGGGTATTGGGTACGTTTCAAAACCAAAACGAGTACCTGGTACCTGGTATTCGTACGTCGTACCCAAAATTTTCACACACCTACAGGAAGGCGGTAGTAACTCAAACATCTAGCTCACTAACTACCAAACGCGAACAATCAGTCGACACCTTGCGCGACGGCATACACCACGACCAGTCAATACGGTCAGCGCTGTCTGTGACGAAAGCGAGCCCAGCGCTGCTCTCGAGGTGATCACAGCCGCTACTGACTGCTGTACGTGGCTTTGGGCAAGTTTCTATTACTATTAATACTACGTACGTAACTGTAGGCAGATTTCAAGCTATTTAAACAATTTTCAATTTTCCGCCAATCAATTGGTCGTTTTCTCCGGCTTCTCCTGTCTCTAACCGAGGCTACTGCCGTCAGAATATGTCCCATTGTCTTCCACTTACCTGTGACAAACGCGATTCCGATGCCTGCTGAGTGCAGAACAAGTCACAACAGCCTGTTCCAACGAGCGCGGCGATGTGAGGCAGTCAGGCAGCCTTAAGCTTATCACAGCCCCTGATACATAACGCCTACAAAATAGTGTAGAAAACCTTGTTTTAGACCTGATTGCAAAAATAACGTGAAAACGTGACAGCAATGTGACAGCAGTGTGCAATACGCAATACGTGGAGAGGGGGTGCTAGACTGCCTCCGCCTTCGGGAACTTCGGCAAAAAACACACCATCTACTCTTTGAATTCACGAGAGTGTGGTGGTGGTTGCCTTTGCGGTGCGCTGCAGGCGGAGAGGATTTTGCGAGGCGGCTAGTGGTGCTCTCTGCTCTTGCTGTGGGTCGGAGTGGAATTCCGGCATTTTTTCCTCCTACTCGTATCACAGGTACACTCAAGCCGACTTGTTCCTTGTCTATTGATCGCGCGGTGAGCTTTGATTGAGATCTCGATTGTTGTTATTTTCGGCTCTTGCAGCAAGCTTCTTCAGCACAGCCGTTCAGAGTAGTACCATGGGTATTGCTTGCAGGCAGAGGCAATGCGCCCCGTTGTCACAGCACCACGCGAGAGTACGCAGAAGCGGGCAGGGCGCGTATCATAGAAGGCGCCGAGAGGGCTCAAGCGTTGCCTCTCGTCTTCTTGTGCTCTCCCGTGTTCAGACTCGGGCAATAAGCAGCCGTATGCCCCGTAAAATACGTGCAATGCGTACCGCCGCGATAAAAATCGATCGTAAAATACCGATTGTAAAATAAATCACCGAAGCATGTTCCCAAGATATTTGTAAAATTGACACCATACCAGGTACCAGGTATACTCGTATGCCCACAAACCCCAAGTACAGCAGCAACAGTATCATACCGGTACAAGAGAGTCTTCCACTTTATAGAGATCACTCCCAGGAATTCCCTACTGATTTGCGTCGGCAGCACCAGCGACAGGGAGAGAATGCAGATTGCAGACGCCATGCAGCCCCCCCGAGAGAGCTTCTTACGTACGTACGTACGTACGCACGCACGTACAACACCACCCTTTTTGGTACCTACGAGGTAGCGCTATTAATAGGTAGGCACTGGTTGAATTACAGTATTAATATTACGGGGAACCATATTAAATACCAGGTACCAGGTAGGGCCTACGGTACACACAAAACCTCTGGGGAGCCTCACCCTGCAGCGCCTTCCTCGTGCGACCCGCCGGCTCTAAACCTAAATATCTACCTGTTTTTACTAACAATATTTGGTCCTGTTTACTATAGTCCCCCGTAATATAGTCAGAAGTACGAACCAGGCATCGATTCTACTGTAAAAAAAAAAATCGTTGTGGATTGCAGCAGTATATACACATTGAAGCTCGGCCGATCGCCCCCCCCCCCCCCCCCTCCCCCCCCGGGGGCTGGTGAGGGTGCCCCCCCGGAGGCCGAAAAAAAGGCGCGTGTCGCTTCATTTCCCATCACAACCGGGGCTCAAAACTGCATTGGCCGGGGGTGGTGGCGGCCATCAACACAGAAGAGAAGAGAAAATATGATTTTCTAAAACAAAAATACATGTGGAAACATGTGACTGGGTTTTCGCGGTCTGCAGGTTCGTTGGTGGCCCCTTTGTGTAAGACACTTCTGCCCGACCGAGTTGCTCGTGCTCCAGGCACACAGGTTGCTGCAGATCGAGTGGCATGGGAGGAGTGTCTGAACGTCCGGCGTTTGGAAGTACTTCCAGACGAACGCGTGGGCTTCGCCTGCGCTTGTCCTTGGCCGCCTTGAGCCTGGTCTCCTTGCCGGCGCGTAGTCTAGGCCTCCAGCCGCTTCTTTGTGGCCGCCCGGTCGAAGGGTGTCGACTCCAATGCTTCCACCTCAGACTCAGCAGCAGCAGCAGCAGCACAAGCAGCAACGCCTGCAGAGCCCACGGCATCATTGGCTATGGTGGCTTCGTCCATCGTGGCAGCGGGCTTCTGGTCTCTCCTCCCTCCTCCCTCCTCCCTCCTCCCTCCTGTCTCCTCTCAAAACGCATTGGGTGGGTTTCCGTACTCTACTGTAACGTGTTTCCTGGGCGTACGTAAGATACCTGAGATAAAAACTACTGGCAGATATATACTGGCTGCATCAACCAGTAGATTACTACCGCCAGTAGACTACTACTGCCAGTACATACTGTGCCAGTGACCAGCCCTATTTTTGTTGTCTGCACCCCCCCCCCGTCACCGCGCCCCTCTTGTGTTTGAGTCCGTCGGCTCAGGAAATCATCCCAACAAATAGCGAGCGTGTTGTCTGGCCTGTAGTGGAGACCCTTGCCTGAAATTAGCCGTTTTTTTTCTCGACTGATTCTGTCTGCACTTTTTTTGTTTCTTCATTTTATTTTGTCATCCATTGCTTTTACTTTCCAGCTTGACCCTTTTAGAACCGCAGTCCCGTTCTGGGGACAAACCAGTCAAGTTAGAAGTAATTTGTCCCCGAAACGGGACTGCGGTTCTAAAAGGCTTAGTTTGTACCGGTAGGAGGCTTTTTACCCTCAGCGATCTTCTGGACAAGCCGTGGGTACAGGTGTCATTCCGTCTCCCCGCCGGTACGTGCTTTCCTTTTTATCGCGCATAGGGTTCAGCATTCCCACTGCTCGTCGATTTTCTTCGAGTGAGTGTGGCTAACTCACGTTCTGGCGCTTTCAATTAATCAATTATTACGTACGCAAGAAAAGTCCCTGCGAGTACGCACTCGGTGAGACTCGAGCCAACGAAATTGATTTTAGTAGGTCCGGTTTCTTCCCCAAATTCTCAGAAAATTATTTTGTGCGAGGTCCCATTACAAGCTGTTACCTCGGATCTTCCGGATGGTACACTGCTCAGGTATTTAGGTTCCTGTTGGGATCAAGGTACGGGCGAAGACCCAACCCAACCCCTGACTCTAACCTTAACCCTAACCCTGACCCCAAACCGCAGCCAAAACGGGCCAAACGGGCCAAAACTGGCCATAAACGCGCCGCTTTTGTTTGTATTGCGGACGACAATTGCGGAGTGCAGACCACTCTACGCAGTTTTCATGTCAAAAACACCTCTAAAGATCCTGGCTCACAGATTGTAAACCGACTCATTACGTGTGAACGCGAGTGGTCAACTTTTGTGATAGAGGCCCCTTGCCAGATAACCGAAGCCGTTTTTTTGCTCGATTAAACAGCTGATCCTGTCGGCGCTTTTCTGTATGCATTCATCATCAAAAGTCTCACAAGTTTATTCTGTGTAAAGTAAACGCGGGTTTTCTAACTTCGACACTCAAGTCGTGGTAGAGGTCCCTTGCCAGATGGCCGAAGCCCTCCTTTAACTCGATTGAACAGCTGATTCTGCCGGCGCTTTTCTGTCTGCACTCATCATCAAATTCTCATAAAATTATTCTGTGTAAAGTGAACGCGAGTTGTCCAACTTTGACCCTTGAGTCGTGATAAAAAGACACAAAGAGGTACAAACGGGAATGAAAGAAAAATGAAAAAAAGAAGGGACAATCACGGGCGGGGGGGAAAGAAAATACGAAAGGCAGGCACTGGAGCATACAGACACGCAAAGTTGCCCAGGTGGCACCATGCTAGTTACTTGGGTCCCAAAGAAGGGAGTGCATCATGACGATGATGGCCATAACCAGGCTTCAGTCTGTTGGGCAGACCCCCCCCCCCCCCTCCCCCCCCCATTCCCCCTCGTCCCCCTTTCGCCCCCCCCCTCTTCCCTGCCATTCTGCGCACTCGCGTTGGCGTCAACGGCTGTGGTTGTGGTTGCAGCTATTCTATGCCATTCTGCCGATGCCTCCTTCTCATCTGTATGCCATTTCCGCATGAAGGCCTCCGCGCCTTCCTCGACCCGTCGGAACCATCTGCCGGCTTTCTGTGCTGCCTCGCGCCACCCTTCGAGCTTGATGCCGAACTCCTTGAGGTCCTCCTCAAGGTACCTCATCCAGTCCCACTCCTGTCCTCCGGAGTAACCCTTACCCCCAACCATCTCCCCAAACATCACCCTCTTCGGCAGACGCTCCTCTCCCATGCGTGTCACAAAGCCCGCAAACAAGAGCCTACGTCTGCGTACCGTCGTCTCAACGCTTTCAGATTTTGTCCTGAGAAGCGCGCTAGCATAGGATAGAATGTGTTCTTCGCGCTTTCGTTTTCGCCAGCCGATGCATCGGAGGAGCATCTTGTGGGGGACCTCCCGTAGCCTACCGTAATCAGTCTTCCTCGGGCTCCAAGTAACGTATGGCCCGTTTTGCCTTTTTTTGCGTTTTGCTATCTGCTTCTGTTTTTGTTTTGTTTTATTTTTTTGCTTCGCTTCATCTTCTTTTTTAGGTTTTTGTTTGCTATTATTAGTCTCCTTTTTGCTTCCCTGGTGCCCGCAGTGGTGGAGTGCGTATGCTTGTTTTTTGTTTTTGCCTCTGTTTTACTTGAGGTATTTCTTCCACTCCAGAGTTAATGGAGCCTGTCCTGCGACCACGGACTGCATTGTATTGTGAGTTAATGTGAGAACAACAACAACAACAACAACAACAACAACAACAATAACAACAACAACAACAAGAGGCCCCTTGCCAGATGGCCGAAGCCGTTTCTTTACTCGGTTGAACAGTTGACTATGTCCGCGCTTTTCTGTCTGCAGTCTTGATCAAACGATCATTAATGCGTTCTGTGTAAACTATTAATATGAGTGAGCGCGAGTTGTCTGGTTTTGACGAAGGTCGTGATGGGGCCCCCTTGCCAGATAGCCGAAGCCGTTTTTTTTTCACTCGATCAAACAGTTGAGTATGTCTGCACTTTTTCGTAAAATTCTCAGAAAAGTATTTCATGTCGAAGAGGCATCCTGTTTGCATCGCGCGGACAAACGAAAGCGCCTCGGGGCAAGAGACATCAACAAAAGCAGCAGCAGCGGCAGCAGCACAAGAAGAACAACCCCAGCATTGTACCAGTCCATAATTGCACCCCGGCACCCTGCACAGCAGTCGCGGCTGCAGGCAGCAGCACAGCCGCCGCTCATGCCGAGCGCATCCAGTGTCGTGGTACGAACGGTGCTGGGCTCCCTGGCGTGTACTGATGGGTTCCGTGTACGTACTCGAGATCCAGACAGCAACGTTCACCTACGAACTCTACACAGCAGCAGCAGCATTGCTGCAGCTGCAGTGCAGCAGGCTCCATGCAATACTCTGAATACTGCCGGTTCTCGGACCGGACTTTGCTGTTCCTCTCTTTCTCTCGCCCTACCACACCGAGCTGACCACGCCCGACAAGATCGCGAAAGGCCAAGGCCGCTCTAACGTGACAAATAGGCCCGTGGCTAGGCGCCACGATGTCGCTACGTACTACGAGAGATGCTGCCCGATGCCCGTGCGACACCTGTCTGTTGTACTGGGTTGATTCCCTTTCCTTTAGTTATCACGCGTTTTTTTCGCGTTGTCGCCGCTCCTGATGTTGTCCCTCCCCCCAACTCGAGTTCGACTCCAGACTCCAGAAGGGTGCAACACTAGTACGATCTGTATGGACGCACGTACAATAGGATGATGCAGCAGTATCTGCTGTGGTTGCTCTGTGGTACATACTACTACGAGCACACCGTACTAATATACTCGTAGACGACGCAGCGACACGATAGCAGTATAAAGTATTTGACCCCGAGCCCTGGTCCGCATGTCTTCTCTCCTGTGTACAGTACTGCAGCAATATCCGTACTGCAATATTACGTGGGATCAGACGAACCAGGTATTAACAGTAAATAAGACCAAATGTTGTTGATAAAAATAGCCAAATATATACCAGGTACCTGTTTTTTTATGTACGTACCGTATGCCTTATTTACTATGTGTGGCCCACCGTCATAATAGCGTATCGGAGATTGATCTTCTGCCTTGTGACCGAACAGCAACTGTTTTTACCGCGAAAAAAAAAAATTGCAGTGGCGACGACGACACAATAATGGCGACTACTATTACGGGGGACCATAATAAATGGGACCTACAGTACACACAACAACCTATATATTTACCTATTTTTACTAACAATATTTGGTCCTTTTTACTATGGTCCCCCGTAATACTACCGTCTACCACCCAGCAACGCACACACGTTGACGGCAGTTAGAGATGCCCTGCTTCGCGTGTTCCCAGTGTCAGCTATACTGTCTTTCAAGACTTACCCGCACCGTACGTGGAAGAATGTATCTGGTACCTATCATGTCGTACCCTTAATGGGCATCCGTCATAAACGGCGGTCGCGCACCAGCTTTTGCCCGAGCAACAGAGCTTGCCCGCTTGCTGGCTCGCTCTTTTCTATTGCGTGTGCGCGTTGTACGTACTGCTGTTTTGTGAGTGTATATACGCTCATGTTCGTATACGTCAAGGGTGTCTGTCGACTGCTGCGCTGTCGTGATTCGTGACTTGGATTTTACGTCGTGAACGCCAGACACCAGCATGGGGATAGAGGGTACCTCAGGAAATGCACAACAGTATAGTATACAAAAAGGCGTACCTGGTAGGAATTACGTGGATGTCGGTCAATTTCTCACGCGTAATTACGTGAAATCAGCTTTTCCGGGTGACCTTAGTAAATAGGACCAGGTATTGTTAATAAAAATAGGTAAATATATAGGTTTTTGTGTATACCATAGGTCCTAATAACTATGGTCCCCCGTAATGGTTTGTTTTGAAATCACTTCTTGTAGCCGAATGAAGTCGAGCCATGCCTGGGGCAGGTGTCTGAAACGGTTTCTACGTGCGATTGTCGTTACAGAAAAGACACAACATATTTTATATGCGTACGAGTAGTATCTCCAAGTTCACGTGAGATGCCTGTTTTGGTTCACAACCGACGGAATTAATTATGCATACTGCTGTAGTCATGGGCTCTACCGACAGAAACTAAATGGCTCAATTTGTCCAGAGGCAGAGAGAAGAGAAGAACGGCCACGCTCGTCCCTCGTGCCCCAACCTACTCCTAGCTTCTCGTGATAGGTGCACGAGTAGAGCACGGCGGCACCGACCGCTGCCGATCCCACGCTATGTTATCCGTCCCCAGTCCTCTCTGGGTGTCTCGTGGCTAACACTCGACCGTATTCTTACACGTAGAGCTGAACGTGGTACCTGGTATTGTCTACAGAATCCGGTATTATGTACCGAACGTTTTCTCGCTACCGGATTACCTGCTCCTATCAATAGCAGAAAATGATGATAATGATGCTGGCGATTACGCTGCTACTGAGGAGCGTTGTGCTACCGTCAGCCCTGGTTCCGTTCGTTATATCACATTAGCCTGCTACCTGGGGTTCAAAAGGCAAAATTCTGCCAGGAAATATGCCGGCGTAAGAAACCAAGGGCTACCTCACCCTGCACTATTCTCGTCAAAGCCACTCAGACCCGATCAACCATCCTCCTGAGGTATTATTCCTTTTCAGAGTTGTTGGAGTTTGTCTTTTTGTCCTGTGACCACGGGACTGCACTGGCGATGGATTCATGCGAGAACAGCAACAAACAACGACCATCGGCGAGTGAGTGACAGCAGCGCGCAGCAGTCGCCGTCACCGCCATTAACCCCTTTAGAACCGCAGTCCCGTTTGGGGACAAAACTACTTGAAATTTGACTGGTTTGTCCCCAGAACGGGACTGCGGTTCTAAAAGGGTTAACAGTACGTCATACAATACGTACGGACGGGAGGCAGCACGTGTTTTCGACTTGACCCAGCGTCTACAAAATGGTTGTTAGTAAGAATATTATTAATAGTAGCAGTCCGCATATCATAACTCGGAGCTCATATTTATAGTCAGCCCTCTCACTCCCACACTATATCAGCAAGTAGACGAATATTATTATCTTTAAAAAGTGATTGCCACACACCGCCATGTAGACAAAGGTCCTGTTCCTAGCCAATGGTGGGCTGGGTCTGATTGGCTCCGGGTAAGGGCTAGCAGTTACAGCATACCTGGTACAGGATATCCGTCTCGAACATGGTGACTGACTGACTGACTGACCCATCAACCATTTTCTCGAACAAGTGGTATGCCCCCCCCCCCCCCCCCCGAAAGGAGGAAGAGGCACTATTACTACGTACGTACATCCGACCATTCCGAGTTCTTTTTTCGTCCAGGCGGTCGGAGTATAGGGCCACAGCAGTTGCTTCTCTCGGTTTGGTCTCACGCATCAAACCGTTATTTTTACCCAGCTTCATCGGCACACACCCAGTGTTCGTCCCGATTGCTTATCCTAATACGGGGGACCATAGTTAATGGAACCTATGGTATACGTAAAAACATATATATTTCGCTATTTTTACTAACAATATTTGGTGCTATTAACTATGGTCCCCCGTAGTAGAAGAGACAATAACTATGTGGTCACAGACTGCTGTGAGACAGAGAGGAATAAGAAACTTCGTCTGGTTATTCGCATAATATTCGTCCTGCATCGTGTACACAGCCCGCGGCGGCCGTCAACCAACACGGAAGGGGTCCGCCTTCGAAGTCGGTGCCCGGTATGTCGCCGGGGAAATCGATTGGCGCTGATGGGAGGCACGGGTTTACTTACCTCTGACAGGTGTGCGGAGCTGCCGGTGCCCGCAGGAGGTGCCGGTGTATTGGCACATACCGGCATTTTATTTAGAGGGAACGCTGCTGCTGCTGCTGCTGCTGTACGAGGGTGTCGAAGAATAACTCATGAACTTCCCTCCAGCCTCAAGTACAGTTTTCGTTATTCCGTGATCCAATTCGCAGGCGGCAGTTGCAGCCGATATTCCTTGGGCCTTGCCTGTCCAGCTACTCGTCGTACCTGTTGGTTACCCGGCAATACGAGCATCTAGTACGGGGGACCATAGTAAATAGGACCAAATATCGTGGGTGAAAATAGCGAAATACATAGGTTTTTGCGTCTACCGTAGGTTCTATTCAATATGGTCCCCCGAAATATTAGTTTTTTTTTTCTATATACGAGGTACATATATAGCCGGTCGCCCCGGTGGTTCAAGTGCTTAACCTCGAATTCTACCTTTGTTTGAGTCCTGGGTTCGAGCCCCAGGTGGGTCGGACTTTTGACTTTATTTGCAAAAATAAAATCAAAGGATTCAATTGTTGAGAGCGCCTTGCAGCGTGGGTAGGCACAATTCGATGCGAGTCGACGAGGGAAGAAAAGGCTGAAGTCTTCTCGCGATAAAAATGAAGGCACGTACCGTAGCGGGAAGGGGGGAGAAGAGCCTGCTGTGTGACCCCGGATCTGAGTTACGAGTTGGAAGGAGAGAGAGCTGAGAGAAGATGGGCGAAGATATTGAATGGGATGAGCAAAAAAATAAATAAAAAAAATATATATATATATATATATACACTGTTACTTTCTATCTTCTGGACAATCGATGGCCAAAGGTGTCGTCCGCCCCCCCCCCCCGGGCACGTGCCTTCATTTTCGTCCTTCATAGGGCTCCCACTGCTCGTCGATTTTCATCGAATGCCGCTATGTACTAATAACTCACGCTCTCGCGCTTTCCGCGAATCGTTTTTTATGCAAGAACAAGTCCACTCCCTCGTAGAACAAGTACGCTACTATTACGGGGGGCCAAAGTTAATGGGACCAAATATCGTTATAGTAGAAATGGTGAAGTATATAAGTTGTTGTGTGTACCATAGGTCCTATTTACTATGCCCCCCCCTAATAGCTGATAATTGAACCCGCGCACTTGATTTCAGTATTACTAGGCACGAGGACCGCCTGCCATGCCACCGGGGACGCCGGGATATACGTACGTACCCATCGCGGGCTCGCTGTTGGTTGGCGCAGCCACCACTAACCACCGTTTTATTAACGGAACGCTTGAGTTGTATTTGTTCGTTTTTTTGTTCACGTGCACCTACACCCCAGGCAGAGAAGTAGTGGTAGTGTATCATCACCAGCCAGTACGTTAGATCTCCCAAGTTCATCGCTGTTGTTGCGGCAAGGCACAACCTGGCGGTAATGCCGCACGGCCTCTCGCTGCGAAGCTACGAGCCGTTGCCCCCCGACTCGCCGGACACCTCACGGCCCTTCGTCGCGCTTGGTGCAAGCAATGTCTGCCTTCCTGGTCGGTGAAAACCCGACATGCTCCGTCCCGGCATTGTGGGGATGCGAGGGTCTATGGTCATACGACTACGGCCATGCATGAGATCGAGTACATCTCTCCTATCGAGTACACCCCCCCCCCCCCCCCCCCCCCCACGGCTGTTGAGGGGAGGGGGGGGGCGCTGGAATGTTTCCTAAAACAGCGTTGATAGTAGTAAGATACTACCGGCTCTAAAGGCCGGATCTTCTGCATTTTTTTTTTTAGGTGCTCATATGACTGTTTACGGAGGCTTCGGGGGATCTGGTCCCATATCTGATCAGATTTTATCAAAATCACGTCTTAGGCCGGATCTTATGCATTTTTATTTTTTAGGTGCTTATATGAGTGTTTACGGAGGCTTCGGGGTATCTGGTCCCATATCTGATCAGATTTTATCAAAATCACGTCTTATGGGGCCTGTTTGGTGGAAAAAATGTTCCTCCGAGGTTTTATCACTCCTGAAATTCCATGAAATGATTTTTTTTGGCAGCCTTTTCTGATCAACTCTGAAAGTGTTAAAATTTGGCTTTGCACAAGACCTCGGTGGCATTATACAATTTTGTTTAGGTTATAGACTGGGTTCATGACGGGTCACGACGCTACATGCTTGGTTACGCTTGTACACAGCTGGGCTCCAACACTTGTGCATCGGCCACCACGGAGAGGGAGGGCATCAGTGCCTTGGCCACCATCGTGTCCCTTGCGGCCGCCCAACTGCAGCTGCTCTAGGCAATACAACTTTGGAAACGAAAAGGACGAGACTACAGCAGCAGTATCAAAACAATCAAACGGTATTTTTCTGACTACGACCGCCGCAAGCAGCTCATGCTCCGCGAAGGCGAGAGCTCGTTGCTGGTCCAGCGACTAGCAAACCCCTTACGCAGCTCCCAAGGGGGTTCCACATTCCGCTGCTTCCTTCGAGGAGCTGGTGGTGAAGGTTGATCGCCCAACCCGGCGTGAGCGACTCTCGTTCGAGTCGTGGTACACGTGGAGTTCAAAATGTCGGTTGTGTTCTGTTTTTTAGTTCTCCCATGAAATAAAACCAAAATCACGATAAGACGGCACATGGCGCACCGATCTGGTGTGGCTTTTTGCCGGTGGAAAATCCGACTTCCTGCCTTTTTCAATCACTCAAAAAAAATTGCGTAAGACCCAGCCTAACAATCAAAATATATCCGGCTCTAAAAATCGAAACAAATCCGACGCTAAAATTCTTGATCTAAACCCTACCGCATACGACGGTGTATACCACACCTCCGGCGGTGATATTTGGGGTCCTAGAGAGCTTATCCCCCGGTATGTTGTAGGTACGCGGGGGATGTGATACACATCGTACCCCGGCGATGAAGTGGGTGATGAGTTTGGGATTCGAGAAAGCGTATAAGCGGGGGTTGGTATACTCTAGGGGGTGTGATACGATGGGTGTGATAACAGCTGTTGCAAAAAAAGTTTGGCTGCCTCGCTCTTGACCCTTTTGAGACTGCAGTCCCGTTCTCGGGACACACCAGTCAAAACGCGAGTGATTTGTCCCCAAAACGGGACTGCAGTCCTATTTAGAAGGTTTAAAACAGGTACGTAGGGGTACGGGGTGGAGAGGGTGTGATGTCAGTCAAGTGGTTGGAGGGTTTGGCTGCCACACTCCAGGATGGCGGCAAGGGGTGTGACGACGAGGGGGAGTGCCAGCAATGGTTGCAGCCTTTCGCTGCGAGCTTGCGCGTATGTTGTGGGGGCCTCAGCAGCAGATAGCCGTGTTTGTCTTGTCTTAATACGGGCTTTGCTGTGAGGTCTTCGGTGGCGGACGCTTGCGCTGGCTTATCGGTGAGCTGCACAGTAGGGACCTTTGCGCGCTGCAGGGACCTTTGAAGCGACAGGAGGCACAGAAGGTGTGATTTTGCGCGACAAACCACGTGGTCGAGCCTCGGGTGCCGGTAGCAGAAGTCGCCGGATTCCAAGGAGAGTTTTCCCCATCTCGTTCGGCCGCGCGTTCGCAAGAATCTGCACCTCTTCCGCCTCCATGTTGCTGGCCTCTACCTATAATATGTTGTATGTTGAGGTTGGCTGGCACACCTGGGGGCGGTACGTATCTTGAGGGTGTTGTACTGAATACGAGGCATGGTACCGCGGGAAGTGTGGTATGTAACACACCCCGGTGATAAAGTGGGTGGTTGTTTTCGTATTTAATGCCAGGTACCTGGTATGTTTTATCACCCGAGTGGTGTACTTGAGTGGGGTACTCCGGGTGTGTGGTATACAACGTACAGGGTGATGAATACCGTCGTACCAGGGTATATATATACGGCAAATTCTTCATTCTAAGCGTGGTCGTTCGGGTGTGTATGTTTGTGGCGATTTGGTCGTTGTCCGATTGGTGTGGTGGTCTACCAAACTCTAATGAGTACTGGAACTTGGAACAGCATTAGGGCGGTTGGCAGTTGGAATGGGTCGTTGTGGTCCCCGAGAACAGCTGCTGATTCAATTTGCCTGATTGGTTATTGTTTTTCTCGAAGTGAGTGGATTCAGAGAGAGAGCTCTCCTTGCCCGTAGTTGGAGGGGGGGAGAAGAGCCTATTACGGGGGGCCATGGTAACTAGGACCAAATATTGGTATTGCGGGGGACCATAGTTAATAGGACCAAATATTGGTAGTAAAAATGGTTAAATATATAGGTCTTTATGTATACCATAGGTCCTACCAGGTATTAACTATGGCCCCCCGTAATAGTAAAAAAAAAGGAAAATATATACCCTGGTACCTGCTACCCTGGTAGGTTTTTGTGTGTACCGTAGGTCCTATTTAATATGCCCCCCCGATAATATTACGTGACCCAGAATCTGAGTTATTACTATCACGGGGGACCGTAGTAAACAGGGCCTAATATTGTTAGTAAAAATAGGGAAATATATAGGTTTTTGTGTGTACCGTGGGCCCTATTTATTATGGCCCCCCGTAATGCTACGTGACCCCGACTCTGAGTTATTACGGGGGACCCTAGTTAACAGGACCTATGGTATACATAAAAACCTATATATTTGACCATTTTTACTAACAATATTTGGTCCTATTAACTATGCCCCCCCTGTTTACTACGGTCCCCCGTAATAGTACTATTACGGGGGACCGTAGTAAACAGGACCAAATATTGGTAGTAAAAATAGCTAAACATGTACCAGGTAGGTTTTTGTGTGTACCGTAGGCCTCATTTACTATGGCCCGCCGTAATTCCACGTGGCCCCGAATCTGAGTTAGGACTACGTATTACGGGGGACCGTAGTAAACAGGACCAAATATTGTTATTATAGTAAGAAATAGCTAAATATATATATATATTTTGTGTACAGTAGGTTCTATTTAATGTAGTCCCTCGAAGTAGTATTGCTGTAAGAGGGAGCAGGGCCGACAAGGGCGAAGGTGAGAAGAACTTGAAGAACGGTGAAAACATAACATCGTGAACCCTTTTAGGACCGCAGTCCCGTTTTTGGGACAAAGTGCTTGAAATTTGAGTGGTTTGTCCTCCAAACGGGAGTGCGGTTTCTACAAGGGTTAAAGAAAGTTCCCACAGCAGTGTCCGATTTTTTTTTGCAAGAGGAAGAACAAGTCTGAGACTACGTACGTAGTCGTACGCAGACGTTGGGCGTTGAGGAGGACCGAACTGCAGACGGTAGAGGTCGGTACATCAGTATCTGTGTACTGAATGTTGATATATATATATGATGTATACCAGGTAGTGTTTATGATGCCTGGCACGTAAAGTACCCTATACACGTACATTGTGTAGATATTAAGAAAAAAGTATCGAGAAAAAAAGAGGCAATCGTTGGTGTATCAAAACCAAGATGGTATCACCTGAGATGATGTGGCATATGATGAACATGGCCTGATTTGGTTTGATTATTTTATTTGCATGACTCAGTTACCATTATTGTTTAAACCATTCACTTTTATCTTCCAGCTCTCTGGACAAACCGTGGTCACCGGTGTCTTGTCGCTTCCCCCCCCCCCCCCCCCCCAACCCAACCCACCGGCACGTGCCTTCCTTTCTTCCGCGCACGGGGTCCAATCAGCATTCGACAATGCTCATCGATGTTCATCGAGTTGTAACTACCGTACCTGGTAATTAAATAAAGACCGTTGGAATTCGCACGGGGTTGCGATCGTTTTTTTTAGGGGTCGTTCCCTTGACAACGGTCACAAGGGGGCTCCTGTAAGTCGGACATTCTATTTTCGGAAGGCTCTCGACCAAATATTTCCGAAAACGCCTCCTTTATGCTCTGTATTTTCAGCCTTAACCTTCCCGTTGTGGAAAAAATGGAGCGCCGAAAAACGGTAACACCCCTGTGCGAGTTTGTAACGCTCTCTACCTTTCGGTACCCACCCCGATTTCAAACACGAGCTGCTTGGGTTTTGGGGTTCACAGCCGTTTTTTCAGCTCTACTGTAAATGAAGTGGAAACCCATATTTTCCACCCTCTCCGTTTCGAAAGGGGTGCCTTGGGTCAATGGTCAAATACATCGAGGGCAAACAACGAATGAGTACCCCACCCCCCTTCCCCCGCCCTGGTAACGAGTACGCCCCCCACCCCTATGCCCTCTTCCCATCATTTGTTTTATTATTGTTGCTCCCGTGGGCTATCAGAGCTGGGCTGTGGCTGGTGGGTTGACCGGTTATTCAATAGTTGGCCGGTAGGGCGGGGTGGGGTGGGGTCGGGTTGGGCTTTTGGGTGTGACGCTTCAAGGCACCGGTATCGCTCTATCATTGGACCGGCAGCGGGAAGGAGGGAGAGAGAGAGAGAGAGGGAGGGAGAGAATAACGGGAGGGGGGGCAAAGGAAGGGAGCCAAGCGTGACTGCTACTGCTACCGCTACCGCTACTGCTGCTGCTGCTGCTGCTGCTGCTGCTGACTCTTAGCGTCGGCATCGGTGTTCCGGTCGAAGGAGGGAGAGAGAGGGGAGGGAAGGAGGGAAGGACCTACGCGTGGCAGCCACTGCTACTACTGCTGCTACTGCTGCTGCTGCTGACTCCTGGCCTGGGCGTCTGGAGTGAGAGTTTGTGTTCGCGTACCCTCATCGGCGGAGACGGGGTTTCCTGTGGGGGAGGGGGGAAAGGGTGGGGAACACGGGGGACAATAAGGGGGGGAGGGAGGGAGGGGGGGGGGGGCGACATGACGAGGTGTCCGTGCGCACGGGCGTTTCCTGATGGGCTGGAGCGGGTGGCCGGAGATCCCACGTGAGCGTTGGGCGGGATGATGGGGGCGTTACTGTTGATGGGTGCGGGTGGTGATGGGTTTGGCATTGGCGTTGGCGTGTTTCTTATTTTGTTGTTTATTACGGTATATGGTGGTGGTGGTAGGGGGGGTGGTGGTGTTTTTGGTTACGCTGTTAGGGGTGTTGCTGCTGGGATTTATGTGTCTGTGCGTTGGCGAGGTGGTGGTGGTAGTGGTGCCGGGTGCTGCTCCTGTGCTTTCCAGTGTGGGTGTTGGTGTTCGTTGTTGTTTTTGGTGCGGTGTGGTTGTGCTGTTTGCTGTCGCTGGCGGCGTTGATGGCGTTGACGCTCATGTCGCTCTTTTTTTGTGTTGGGTGTTGGCGTCGTTTTCGTCGGTGCCGGTGTTTTTGTTGTTGTTGCCGCTGGTGGTGTTGGGTTTGTTGCTGTAGGCGTTGTTGTTGCTGTAGGCGTTTGTGTAGTTGTGTTGGTCGTTAGTGTTCGGGTTGATGTTGATGTAGGCGTTTGTACTGTTGAGGTGCTGGTGTTGTTGTCGTTGTTGTTGTTGTTGTTGTTGTTGTAGGCGTTGTTGCTGTTGTCGTTGCTGTTGTTGTCGTCGTTGTTGCTGTTGTTGCTCCTGGTGTTTTGCCGGCCGTCGTAATATCGTCGAGATATCTCTGGCGTGGTGTTTGTGTTGGTACTGTTCTTGGTTAGTAGGAGCGGAAGGTAACGTTGGTGATGGCGCTGTGTTGGTGTTGGTGTGGGTGTCTGTGTTCGTTGGGATATGCTTAGGGTTGCATGCTGGCGTGGTGGGCGTGGATGTGGCGGTGTGGTTGGTATGTGCTCATGATCGTGTTGGAGTTGGCGTTTGCGTGTTGTTGCCGTCGGTGAGGAGATGGCTGTGATGCCAGTAGAGATTAGCACTTGTTCAATACAATGCCATACTGTCTACGACGGAAATAGACGACAACGCTGACCGATGTTTCACGTATTGTATCATCCCTAGTTCTGCGACTCCTACTTCTATTACGAGAGACCATAGCAAATAGGACCAATTGTTGTTAGTAAAGACACGGAAATGTATAGGTTTTTGTGTCTACCGTAGCTCCTATTCAATATGATCCCCCGTATTACTATTACCACCTGACATTGCCATCCCCGCCGCCCCCCCCCCCCCCTCACTCCTACCCTCGCATGCCTGCCAGGTTTTACTGCGGTCCGAGACGAGTCGGGAACCATATTCTCCTTTGCGGGAAAAAAGAAGGACGTTTTCCCTACCATTGCATGGTAAGGGCCTACCTGGTGCTGCTGTAGATATTTCGTCAGACAGATCATCTACAGACCATTACCCAGTTGATGGTCTAGATCATCCAAGGCAGATAGATCATATAGTCCTGATCTGTACGATCTGGCTCATGTTGCCGGGTGCGAGCCGTACATTCGGCGCGATCTAGGAGACGTTTTCTGGGTTAGATCTGTCCTCTACAGATCGTGCGTAACTTTTCGTGACGACAGGTTCAGGATCTAAACGATCTATCTGCAGATGACCTATCCAGTGCGAGAGCTGTGCAGGTGTTTTTAGTCTCCTCTTTCCAGGAGCTCTCTAGATTACATACATGCCTCACCCACCAACCGATGTTTTGGTTTATTTCTGTGCACTGACACAACAGGCAGTGTATCTCGCGAATCTTGCAGAGTAAAAAGACGCGCCTGTTTTCCCTCTAGCGGCAGAATGGAGCGAAATAAATAATAAATTGACCTGGAGGGGCGTACTACGTTAGAGGTTCACCCTGAATTTTCCGAGGCCTCCTCACCTGAGGAGCTCCTTACCTCATCCGAAAAATGGCCTCAGCAAAAAATCAATTTGCTTCCCGATGAAAAATCCCATGGCCCAAGTATACAAAACGTCATCTTTCGAAACAAGGTTGACGTTCCGACGATTTTGGGTTAAGGAGTCCCGTCATTCAGAAACAAAAAAGCGGAAATGCGCTAGACCTCTATCGTAGAGCGCGTCTGGATTTCGATTTAATTAATTCGTACTGGAAATAGAGGTAATTATTGATTTTCCGTCTTGGAGCTCACGAAATGGACCACTTTTTGTTTTGAGGAACCTGGGGGGTCCCTTGCTGAGCGTTACGCCCACCAACCACAAGGGACAAGAGACCTGGCTGGTTTCCTTCATCGTCGGCAAGAAAGGTGGGCAAAAATTTGAGGCCCGTTCTTAACCCTTTCAGCACTGCGCTGCTGTGCAGAAACGTATATTCGACTCTACTGTAGTTCCAAGTGTGTGTGTGTGTTTTTTGTTTTTTGTTTTTCGTTTTTGTTTTATGTGCCCCGGAAAGCGAGAGGAAAACTCCTGTCCACAGTTTCCGTGCGTACCGGTTCGAACCCGGTCCGTGTATTCCGTCTTCGTCGGGCCTGTCTCTGACCGTCATCAAAGTACGGTTTACTCCCCGAGGATGTAGGCACCTAGTTGAGTCTAGCATTGTCTCTCCCGACCCAGGTAGCGTGGGAGCCGAACCCACTGAAAGCTCTCGATACGTACAGTAGTCTCCCCAGCTTGACTCGGCGCACGAGGCACAAGTCACCAAACCCATCTGGGCGTTGGTCCGCAGACGTCGGACGCGCATTTTGCCTTGCAGGGGTGGCGCCTAATTCTCAGGTGGTTTGTCCCGACAAATGGGAGTGGAGTTCTAAAAGGGTCAAGCCGTTTTTTTTTCCCTTTATCGTGACGCCCCTCATTAGGGTCGTGTACCTACTTCAATTGTATTTAGTTCAGTGTGTCAGTCAGTCTATTTGGCTTGATTTTGTCCGATCATGCACTCGAACCGAACCTCTCGCCTCTTCGCCGCGTTTTTTTTTTTTCTTGGTCGCTTGTTATTTTTTACATTGACCACTGCTTCACTTAAGTTTGCGACGACTGTCTCACTGTTTGTTCGTTTGTTTGTTTGTTTGTTTGTGTGTTTGTGTGTGTGTGTGTTTTTTTTTTTTTTCGGGAAACGCAGGTCGGTCCGAACTGGCCGTGCATGCTCTTAACCTACGGGATGGTGTCGGTAACGACGCTGGCGCTTCTCATCTTCAAGTGAGTCTTTGCAACATGTCGAGGTACTGGTGAAGGTAGCCGGTGAGGTAGCGGTGTAGGGGGGACGGTAGAGCATTGGCCGTTATGGTGTAGCGGTAGCAGTAGCGGCAACGGTAGCGGTAACGGCAGCGGTAGCGGTAGCGGTAGCGGTAACGGTAGCGGTAACGGTAGCTTTAGCGGTAACATACGCGGTAGCAGTAGCGGCAGGTAACGGTAGCGGTAACGGTAACGGTAGCGGTAACAGTAGCGGTAACGGTAGCGGTAACGGTACCGGTAGTAGTAGCGGTAACGGTAACAGTAGAGGTAACGGTAACGGGAAGGATAGCTGTATACAACAGCAAATGGTAGTGGTAGCGGTGGCGGCAACAGTAGAGTAGACGGTAACCGTAACGACAATGGTAGTGGCAGCGGCGACGGTAGATGAAACGGGTAGCGGTGACGGCAGTTGTACGGGTGGCGGTAGCGGTAACTGTAGCCGTAGCGTTAACACTAGCAGTATCGGCACCGAAGGCGGGAACGGCAGCGGTAACATTAATCACATCAGCAACGGTAACGGTGTTGTCAACAACAGCGGCAACGGTAGCGGTAATGGTTGAGGTTACGGTAGCGAGAATGGTATCACGGGGGACCATAGTAAATAGGACCTACGGTTCACACAAAATCCTACATATTTCCCTATTTTTACTTATGATATTGGTCCTATTAACTATGGGTCCTATTAACTATGCCCCCCCGTAATAGTGTCAACAGCAATGGTTTTGGTAACGTTTGCGGTAGCGGTAAACGGTAGCGGTAAAGGAATGTTTCCGATAGCGGCATCGGTAACAGTAACGGTACGTAGCGGTAACGGTTTCGATAGAGAAAATCGTAACGGTAGAGGTGACGGTAGCGGTAATAATAAGAGCCGTAACAGTAGCGGTAACGGTTTGGTAGAGGAAACTGTAATGGTAGCGGTAGCGGTAACGGTAACTCTGTGGCACTGATGTCTGCGGGGGCGCGATGGTGCTCGGATCTTGCGCGCCGCGCTCATCTTACACATCACATCGCCTCGCTCCTCATCTAATATCATCTCGTATTACATTTCAAGGCCCCCTTTCGGGATATGTGGATAAGCCTTTCAGTACTGGAGTCCCGTTTGGGGGACACACAAGCTAGAATAGGAGTGGTTTGTCCCCAAAACGGGACTGCAGTCCTAACAGTCCTATTACGGGGGGCCATAGTAAATAGGACCAAATTTTGTTATTTAAAATAGGTAAATATTTAGGTCTGTGTTTGTACCGTAGGTTTTATTTACTATGGTCCCCCGTAATAGAAGGATCAACTTGAAATCCCGAGGGTATCGCAAGTTGAAAAGGGGGAAACCTAATCAGGCGTTCCTATTTATATGAGCATATGCGAGGTTCGCTGGTGTTTCTCCGCTGCTGCTACTACTGCTGCTGCTACTGCTGCTGCTGTTTTTGTATCGGTGCTGTGCTCCGCGGGTGCTTTTTGGAATTCAGAGGAATAATTGTGTGGTTGGAATCATCGAGCTTGTTGTGCACCATACCATATCGCACCATACAATACCACACTATACCATACCATACCAAACCACATACCATGCCGTACCGTACCATATACTATACCATACCATACCATACCACGCCATACCATACGCCATACCATACCATGCCATACCATACCATACCACACCACACTATACCATACCATACCAAACCACATACCATGCCGCACCATATACTATACCATACGATACCGTACCATACCATACCACGCCATACCATACCATACCATACCATACTATACTATACCATACCATGCTACAGTATATCGTACACTACCACACCACACCGCACCACACCTCATCACACGAAACACACCAAACCCACACCAATACTACACCCCACCCCACCCCACCACACCACGCAATCTATCCCTCCGTTCCCTCCTACGTAACAACAGGACCGGGGCAGATCACTGGGTGGCCAGCTTGATAGCCTCCTTTACTGGTGGCACTGTTCTGCTAGCTTTCTCCCTCACGGCCTGCAGCGATCCCGGCATCGTGTACCGATCCGTAGAGGGGTTTCCACCAGACAGAGAGGCGGCTTTGCGAGGGAGGGGCGCGGCGGCGGCGAACATGGGGGCGGGGGGGGTTCTCTGCGGTGAGACAGCCGCCATGCCGATGACGTCGATGTTGGTGTTGGTGGTGGTGTTGCTGGTGCTGGTGCTGGTGCTGGTAGTGATGTCGATGTTAGCGGTGATGTCGGTGTTGGTGGTGTTGGTGGTGTTGGTGGTGGTGTTGGCGGTGGTGGGTGGGTGTATACAGTGGTGCCCCCTCTATAATGCCGGCTACCCGCTATAGTGCCTGTGGGCGCTGGCGTTGTTGTTGTTGGTAGTGTTGGTACGGGGGGACCATAGTAAATAGGGACCTACGGCACGCACAAAAAAAGCCTTTATATTTCCCTATTTTTACGACAACAATATTTGGTCCTACTTGCAAGCAAGAGTGGTGTTGGATGCTTAGAGATATGTGCTGCCTCGGTAGTGCCTCGGAATTTAGCAGTGGGACAGTAGGCGTGCGGAGTAGTAGTATCGCATGCCGCTATGATACCGGTACTGCTGTTGTTGTTATCAGTGGTGGTGGTGGTGGTGGTGGTGGTGGTGGTGGTGCCGTTGTTGCCGTGTTTGCTGTTTTCTCGCACCCCTTCAAGCTCGCGGCGTAAGTTCTATGCCAGCACGGTTTCTTCGGACCGGGGCCACACCCATCCAGACGCGGCGAAGAGCGCCGACCAATCACCGGCGTTAATGTTTTTCATCAACCAACCGATTAAACGTACCCCCTCCCCTCCCCCCCCCCCCCCCCCCACCTCTTTCCTCCCACTCCACCAGCCATCCTATCGTTGGATTGTACCCCTCCCTCCCCATCCGCTCCCGGTATTTCCCCCCTTCCCTCCTTCCCCCCCCCCTCCTCCGCTCTTTCTCCTACTCGGCCAGTAGCCCGATCGTTGATTGCTCCGCACCCCCGCGCCCCTTCTAGTCCTCCCTCCGCTTTGTTCCCGCTATTTACCCCCCCCCCCCCCCCCCCCGGATGCTCTTACTTTTACACAACCAACCAACCATTTTTCAAAGCGACCCCCTTTCCTCCCCTCGCTTTCCGATACCCCCCGCCTCCCTCTGAACTGTCTGCCTGGTCGGTGTGGAAACCCGACTTGCTCCGTCCCGGCATTGTAAGGCTTCAAGGGTCTATGGTCATACGACTACGGCCATGCATGATATCGAGTACATATCTCCTATCGAGTACACCCCCCCCCCCCCCCCCCCCTTTATCCGTTCCTACCCCTTGACCGGTTGGTTGATGCTCGTTGTGCATTGGTTGGTACAGGGAGGTGTGACGTGAAGAGACCAACGGGGGGCATTCACTGCTCGGAGTGTGATGTCTGCGTTAGCCAGGTACCAGGGCGCTATTTTTTTCCCACTTTTTTTTATCTCGTGTTCTGTTAATTTTGATCGGTTTGTGCCCGTCAGTCTACGCGCTCGTGCATATATATGCTGCGCGTGCTTCGGTTTTTGTTTCTGGGCTTCCTGCGTCTAGCCGCACAACGTTGCTGTGGCCAGGTTAAGTAGTCTCCGCAGTGCACACTATGTGGTCACAGGACAGGCTCCAATAAAGCTGGAGTGGAATACGATATTGCCTTAGAGGGCCTAAAGATAGACACGGATAAGTGAAGTCCTTGCTTGCGTCGTTTGTATATCTGTTTCATTTTAGATTTTTGGTTCTGGTTTTGTTTTCTTTTTGTCCTTATTTTTTATTTTTCTGGTGTTGCTTGTGTTGTTGTGTTGTCGTACCCGGTACGCTGGCATTTCACTTGCTTGACACTTGAATTTGCGTTTTGTTTTGTTTTGTTTGGTCTTCGTCTGTCTCAAGATTCTGTGACCACAGAATCAACATCTCTCTAGGATAAGGAATCAGGACGGACACTGGGTGTGCTGATGAAGCTGGGTAGAAAGGACGATTTAATGTGAAGACAGCAACAACCGACAACAATGACACACACGAACTTTGCTGGAATACATTAAATACTTTTTTTCTCCGGAAAAGAAATAAATAAATGAAGCGTTTTCGAACAGCAGTTTATACTTCGGAACAGAGCGGTACATCTGATGAGTATATACGTGGAGCCATAAACTGAGGAGTACGTGAGGTGTTGAGGCAGTGATTCTTTCTATTTTTTGGTAGGTTTTGCTGTATGTGCTTTTTCTTCGTATCTTTTTCTTGTTTGTTTTTTTTTTTTTTTTTGTGTTAATTCTGTTTCTTTTTCTTTTTCCCCCCTTTATTTTTTTTGCCGCCTCTGACATTACATGAATTGTGAATGTGGTGCGGCCACCGCGTTTTTTTAATCAATCAGGGCGATGCGTAAAATGCGAGAACTGCGATTGACAGAATTTTAACTTCGCGCAGGTTCGTTTTTTTCTTCCCAACCTGTTCGATGCGATCCCGATATACAGAAAACCTAATCGATACGTTTTCGATTTTTTGATAGATTGGAGGTTTATCTACATCTCGGACACTCAGATAATATACAGATAGATGATCTATCTACAGATGATCTAGATCCTCGCCCGCCGTTAGGAGATGTTGTGCAGGATCTGTGCGGTACAGATCCAACCCAGGAAACATGTGCTACAGTAGTAGATTGTACGGACCCCACCCAGCAATACACGATGAGCTAGATGATATATCTGCCTTGAAATATCTAGATACGAGCTGTAGGAATTGTCTATCCATGATCTGTAAATGATCTGTCTATCCGAGGGGTGAAAGGTTTCGTTCGATATCCGCATGAAAAACGCGGGAATGCCGGGGGAGGAAGGGGGCGAAACATATTCCATACCTGATACCTGGTACCTGGTACTACATATCGAAAGTTCGATATTTTCTATACCAGTTATATCGGAACTTTCGTTGCGATGTCCGACTCTAAACACGCCGTATGTTGTCTAGTAGCAAATTCAATCACAACAAAAGCGACAACAATAGGCAAAATAGAGGATGGAGGGCAAGACATGTTTCATGCTACGAGTATTTATCGAAAGTTCGATATTTTCTATATATCGGAATTTTCCGAACGATATCCAGCACTAAACACGCCACATATTGTCGAATGGCAAACGTATTCACGGTATCCGTATGCATTTTTAGGTGGTTCGGTTATAACCGTTAAATGTGGTTGTTTCGCTGTGCAACTCTCCCCCCCATTTAACACCCATCTTCTTTCGCACCACTCTTCCTTCCGCCCCCCCCCCCCCCCCCCCCCCCCCCCTCCCCTTTCTTTTTATCACATGGCCCTGCTTTTTTGCTTTTCTTTCGTCGCTGATGCGGGATGACTTGCCAACGAACGAACGAACGAACGACCGAACGACCAACGACCAACAACCGACAACCGTGGTGGATTATTTTGTTCTGGTGGCCTTTCGACCACCAACCATGGTGTATTATTTTGTTCTGGTGGCCTTTCGACCACCGACCATGGTGGATTTACTTACCCCCATCCAACCAACGACCATGGCGGAACAATTCGACTTCAAACGATGGTTTAACGGTGGATGGAGCCAGTTCGACCACCACTGCCCCTGGACCGGCAAGGTAAGTACTTTGAACGAGTATATATATATATATAAAAAAACTGCAGTACTCTGTGCCTGGTGTACGTACAGTGGTAAGGAAGAGAGAAGAAACACAATCGGACAAGAAAAAAAAACAAAGACGGGAGAGCTACCTTGTATGGAGAAGAAGACACGGTGGCAAACGGCACACAAACGAAAAATATGAGTAACCCTCTGACAAGAGGCGCGACCATTTTATTGAGCGGCATCGTCGCCTACAGGAAGGGGGGACCTCCGGGGGGGGCTTGCTTTCCCTGCCCCCCCCCCCCCCCCTCCCCCCCCCCCCCCCGAGTGACCGAAGTCGCCGCGTGCGCACTCTTTGCGTTTAGGGCTGTAGTCAGAGTGCTGTGGAGCCCCCCCCCATGTATCCCTCATAACCCCCCCCCCGCGCATGCATGATATTTTGAGTACACCTCCTCCTCACCCCTCCCCCCCCCCCCCCCCCCCCCCCCGGCCTCCGCTTTTTTCGGCAGTGTATCGGGGAGAAGAATATAATGTTCTTCTATTTTTTTCTGTGCTCCCTCATCGTCCATGTTGTCGTGGTCGGGATTTTTGTTCTCTCCCCGTCAGTCACCGAAGCTCTATAATGAGGCGTTTTTGTTATCCCCTAGGCAGAGCTTTGGGAGGAGGGGGGGGGGGGGGGGGGGGGAGGGAGCAGAGGGGACTGTTTTTCCTAGGCTATAATCTGGGGGGGTGGTGGTGATGGAGGTGAAGGGGGTATCGGGAGAGCGAGGGTTATCGGGGGAGCTAGGGGCGGTTGATATTATTGTCCCCCGAGCTTGGCTGGTAAGGGAAGAGAAAGAGGGAAGGGGGGGGGGGGGGGGGGGGGGGTAGTAGGGAGATTGGGGGGGTGATACTGGAGAGGGAGGGGTGATAGCAGGGGGAGGAGGAGAAGTGGGGGGGGGGGGGCGGGCGGTGGGGGGGCGGGCGGGCAGGAGAGGGTGTGAGTGTAGATGTGAGTGACAGAGTGTGTGCGCGAGTTTCTTCTATTTATTGGGGATGCTGCGGTACACCGGATCTTTCGATCCCCCAGCAACGCGGTGGATTGGGAGTTCCATTTCAGTACTGTAGCCTACATACATACACTACAGCAGGGATTTTTGTTTTGGGAGAGGGGGAGCACCCCCCCCCCCCTCCCCCCCCCCCCTCCCCGCTCGTCCGTTTTGTTTTCTCTCTGGCTGAACGCGGTGGTTCGAGAAATCCATTTTCAGTGCTGTGGCCTTATATTAAATACACCACCGGAGGAGGCATTTTTTTGTATTTTCGGGAAGGGGCACACCCGGTCCGCTTCTTTTTCTCTGGCTGGCTGAAGAAAACGATAGAGAGGAAAGGAAGAGAGAGACGGGGGAGAAGGGATTTGTAGAGAACTGTGGGGGGAGGGGGGGGTGTACTCGATAGGAGAGATGTACTCGATCTCATGCATGGCCGTAGGGGGGGGGGGGGGACATTGGCCAGGACGGCTGATACCTGCTCACGATAGGGGGGCGGGGGTGGTAGCACTTTTATTTTTCAGCCAAAACACTCCGGACTGAACGAGCTCCTGAGGCCAAAATACCGTTGGAACACCCTCAACGTTTTACCATATTATTCGTGATATACGTAGGCTTTGGGGCCCCGTCATCGGGTTTTGCACTTTTATTTCAGGCTTTTCTCTGATTTTTTTTTTTTTCGGGGGGGCGGGGGGTTGAGGTACTATAGAGCTCCTGTACCATAACCAAGTCAAAGTTAGGCGCCACCCCCATAAGGCAAGCACGCGTAAGGCGCCACCCCCATAAGGCAAACACGCGTCGGCTTGGTTTGTTTTGGGGTCACGAACGAGCAATCAGCCAGGCGATATATACCCTCCCCCCCTCCCTCCCTTGCCCCCCCCCCTCCACACTCTCGCTGCTCTCCTGAGTGGATTCGCCAGGGGCTGGGTTTCCCCCTCTTTCGCAGAGGGGGATGGGTCGTGTGGTGGGTTCGGTTTTTCGTTCGATTTTTAAAGCCAGCTTACCACCTGACCATAGAGTTAGAGCGTTTTTTTTTTTCTCTTTCTTTTTTCTGTTTTGCCCGGTCGTGTGTAGCAAGCAAACCGCGTTCACACCCCCCAGTTGTCGTTTCAGTATTTCAAGAGGTTTCCACCCTATCGCGTAGTAGCACGGATTGTGCTGTGTGGGATGAGAGGGGTTTGTAGAGAGGCCAGCCTACTGCAAGCACAGCACGTACGTTTCGAGCGAAGCGTTTTTTTTTTTTTTCTTGTTTCGCTTGTTTTTTTTCTTCTTCTTTCCTCCTGGTATGCTGCATGCCTGCATACCACTAGTCATCACCAATTTGTATAGTGTTAGTTGTTTCGGGGTTTCCGCTCTCTTCGCGAAGCAGGCGGGATGATCGTGCTGCGGGATCGGTTTTTTTTTCGGAGCCATCCTGCCGCTACGTACAGCGTGTGAGGAGCGAAGCGTGTTGGGGTTGATACGCCGCATTTCTGCGAGTTGTCGTACGTGGTATTTCAGGGCTTCCGCCCCATCCATCGCCTGTGGAGTAGCAGGCGGATTGCGCCGTGAGGGGCCGGGATTTAGAAGCCAGCGTACTACTATCTACTATCTACAAACGATGCGTTCAGAGCGAAGCGTTTTAGTTCGTTGTTCATCATCATTTGTTTTTTTCTCGCGTGTTGCACCACTCCCTCACCTAAACCCCCACCGGTGTCGTTTGGTTTTGTTCGTTTGTTTTCCAATAGTTTTCCCTCGGGGGCTGGGTTTCCATAGCATGGCATGGGTATGGCTTGGCGTGGCGTGGCGTGACATTCGTTCATCGCGAGGCGTGTTGCCTACTACAGTGCAGTCGGGGTATGGGTTTGCAGTTCATTGTATGGCGTGCATGGTATTGAAACCAATTATAGTTTTTTTTTTTTTTTCACCCTTGAGGGCGTGTACTCGCTGGACAGACCATCAATTCCAACTCGGCATTTTCTAGACCTTTGAGGGCAGATGATTTGTGTGATCTGTGTGATCGGTGTGATCTGTGTGATCTGTATGATCTGTCTCATGTTTGGTGGGAGGAGCCGTGTAGTCTTCGTGATCTACGTAGCTGGCTCATGCTCCCTGTGTTGGATCTGTACTGTACAGATCCTGCACACAGCGTATAATAACGGCAGATTAGAATCTTGATGATCTGCAGATGATCTGTACGCTCGACGTGTGGGGGTTTATATATATACTCTGGCGTACTCGCGTACCGAACGTGGTTGTATTCGGTAATTTTCGGGTAGATACCCAGGTAAATGCCCGGGTATATATATCCAGCGCGTATACGACCCGTATTAAAAATCAAAAAGCTCCGCTTGTAGTAGGGCCTTCGTTTTCCGTTATCTACGGTGGGGGGCTGGGTTTGCACAGCATTGCATGGCGTGCGTGGTGTTCCGTGGCGTGTCTATCGTCGCCGGTGTTTTTTTTTTTTTTTTTTTTTTTTTGCTGAACGCAGTTGCATAGCGTGCAGTGCAGTGCAGTGCATTGCATTGTGTCGCGAATCATATCATGGCGTGTGGGCGGACCAGGCGTTACTGGGTTCCATTGCACTGGAGGTGCGTGCGTGTTATAATGGTTGGGTGTGTCGGGGGTTTCCAGTTCCGCATGCGCGTGCGTGTCGCTTGTGCGAGTAGGGGCTGTTTCGAGCGGTACGTACGAAATTTTTTTGAGTACGTATATATGCGCTCGTACGCCGTGTGTTTGTTGTGTGGCGTGTGCGGCGATCGGGCAATGGGTTTCCATTGCATTGCAGTGCGTTTCTTCTTCGGGTGAGTCGGGTTGTGGCAAGGTTTTTTCCAGCCCGCGTGTGTGCGCAATGGTGAGTGCGAGAGTACTCATAGGGTTTGCTCGGTACACGGTACGTTCGTGAAGCGTACAGTATACGTATACCGTTGAGCACTCGCTCAGGTGAGCACGCACAGTAGTATTAATAGTAGACTCGAAAAAAAATATTTTTGTGCGTCTTGAGCTTATGGTTCGTTTGAAGCACTCTGTCCGGAAATGTAAGAACAGTTTATGACTCGTATTGATATGCAAGCGTTCCTTACTTTTTCGGACTAGTTTGTATGATGTGTATGCGCGCGCGGTGCGGGTGTCATCAGCGACACACTCTGTTTTGCGGTAGTGTGTGCGTGCCTGCGTGGCCTTTTTGTTTTGTTTTGTTTGTTTCTGAGTTCGGTGTCTTGTTTGGAACGGAAGGGAAAGAAAAGGAAATAAACTGGAACCTTTTCGAAACCAAATCGACACATTATTCTGTCTTTTGAGGTCCTGGCAGAACAAAAAACAAAATGCACGAGAAAATATGGGCGCGCGAAGATGGGACAGAAAAAAAAAAGCGAAAAATGTATACCAGGTATATACTACTGCTTGTCTGCCCTACAGGTTTTGTTTGCCATCTGACAATTCAGGCAGCACAATATTACGGGGGACCACACCAGGTACCGGTAGTTAATAGGACCAAATATCGTTGGTAAAAATGGTTAATTACATAGGTTTTTATCTATACCAGAGGTCCTATTAACTATGGTCCCCCATAATATTAATATTAATATGGCCCGTGTATCGCCATCGGTACACCGACAACTCCCTTAGGGCGTTGGAAGGTAAAATACACCTTGGATAAATCATTTAACATATCATCTACAGATAGGTGATGATCTAGATTATCTACTAATAAACAGTTCATCACCTGCCGTTGTAAAAGGTTGCGAAGGATCTGCATAATATATTAATACTACGGGGGACCAGAGTTAATAGGACCAAATATTGGTAGTAAAAATGTTGAAATATATAGTTTTTTATGTATACCATAGGTAGTATTAACTATGCTTGCACTCTGGTGTTAAGATCACGGAGAGCGGGACACTTTGTATCCCTGGACAGGTCTGCCTATTAAGCCGGCACTCGTTGGTACTCACGTTGATGTTCGCTTAGAGATAGAAGAGCCACTTCATTCCTTTAGTGCACGACGGAGACTTGGGACCACGCTCGTGCCTCTCTGGAAAACCCCTGGTTTTCCACCTAAGATTCGCCTTCCAAGCACTACAAATACGTTCCCTGAGCCAGAACCCAGGTATTTTTTATTTTGTTTTTTTTCTCATCCCATTCATTATCTTCGCACATCTTCTTCTCTCTCTCCTTCCTACTCGTAACTCAGATCCGGGGTCACATAGCAGGTTCTTCTCCCCCCTTCCCGCTACGGTACGTGCCTTCATTTTTATCGCGAGAAGATTTCAGCATTTTCTTCCCTCGTCGACTCGCATCGAATTGTGCCTGCCCACGCTGCAAGGCGCTCTCAACAATTGAATCCTTTTTTATTTTTGCAAATAAAGTCAAAGTCCGACCCACTTTCAAGCTCATACAAAAAGCAGTATCATAACACTAGCCCACTCTCACGAGCCGTATTGTACCCGTAGTGTGTACGTGCGATCGAACTATCCCACACACACAGCTTGCAAAGGCGAGGTTTCGATTTCGACCAAACCCTCGCGATCGCACAGCATTTATTTTTTGTTTTGTGGTTCTTGTTTTTTGTTTTTCAAATTTTACTCGGGTCTGGTGTGCCCCTGATTGCCTGTGGTTTTATAGTTTTTTTCACAATACCGTAAACTGGCAGAAATCCACCGGTTTTTGGTTATTATGCTCCTACTGTAGAAACCCTATCAGTACGAGGTAAACCTAAGGAGCATATATGGTACAGGGTCCCTCCCGGCAATATGATATACTGCTAGCTCTGTGGTACAACTGTTACAACAGTGGATCATGCAAGATGGGGGATATGTCTATTAGTCATGAATGATCTATAGATCATCGAGAGCGGGAGGGAATTATATTACGACCCGGATGGATTTGTCCGAGGTCTGGAAGAAATCACCATTTATTTCTTGTCCCACAATACGTACGTACAAGGGCCGATTTATACTATAAATAAAAATATATTTTATTATTTATCTTGACATCCGACAATGTGCAGCATGATCTTCAACATGGATCGCTCATAACTTTCCCGAACTGCCAAAGAAGAAAACCTCGGAAACAAAAGGAAACCCATATTATTCCGGGGGACCATAGTAAACAGGACCAGGTATTGTCCGTAAAAATAATAGGGAAACATATATATATAGGTTTTTGTGTGTACCACAGTTCCTACCAGGTATTTACTGTGCCCCCCCGCAGTATTAACAGTACATAAAAAGTGGTCCTCTTCGATTTCGAGACATGTAGGGGTATATCGATCAACCAAGACCGATTATTCAACTCTGGGGTTATCCCTTTTAGAACTGCAGTCCCGTTTTCGGGGCCAATTACTTGAAATTTGACTGGTTTGTCCCCAAAACGGCACTGCAGTCTTAAAAGAACAGACAAATCGGAAAAATGGGAACGAAGCCTAAAATGAGAACCAAGCCGTATATCCAGAACCATGAGGTGTATCAGAGAACCAAAATGATCCTGCGAAACCCCTTGGCCAGCCTGTGAGAGGAGCTCGTCAGAACGGTCATGCTCCATCTCGTGCCTTCGGGTGGGCGCAAAAAGCAATATACGCTGGCTCTATTGTGATTTCTCTAGATGCTGGCTACCGCGGCGATGCCGAGGACTTCCAGCCTGAGCGACAGCTCATTCGAAGGCTGCTGTACAGCCCCACAGGACTGTCAACTTTTTTTCTTGGAGTTGTACACAATTGGGTTGCTTTCTAAAAAAAAAACGTCCGTTCCCATTTTTCGTTTCGTTCTCATTTTTCCGTTTTGTCTGTTATTTTAAGGGGTTTATCGGCCGTCTCAGAGCAGCGTGCGAGCAAACAGCATTGCCACGGGTAGGATCATGTTGCACTCATCCGCGCCGTACGTGCGAGGCACGGATGAGAGTCCTTCCTTGCGGGGTTCAACTTGAGCACCGCTTTTTGTACCACCCCTCCAACCAAATAAAGTAGTATTATAGCCGTGCGTATACGAGTAGTATACTCGTAGATATAAAATGATTATTTTTAGGCTTGCCATCCGACAATTCAATGTGCAGCATGAGCTTTCACGCTGATCAATCAAAACATTTATGAAAGAACAAATCTCCGTGTACGAAGGAAACCTACACACCAAGTCTCTATCTACCTTCTATGCCTACTTATTTTATGTTGTATCTATACGATACTCCATGTATGTGTTGTCTTTGCTCCCTCCTACATCTTAGCATGTACCGTGGTAGTCGTTACTCCTATGCTCTTGAATCCTCACCCGCATCCAAGCTCCGTTCCCACGCCATCGGTGTGGGTCTGCCATCTCCTACCCCCCAGCTCCTATAAGATCGATACCTTGTATATGTTAGTCCCCCTCCAACTGCTCTTTCCTTCTCTAAAGGAGGAGTTTCAAGAAAGGTTCGCACTAATGCGGGGGGCCATATTAAATAGAACCTACGGTACACAAAAACCTATATATTTTGCTATTTTTGCCAACGATATTTGGTCCTATTAACTATGCCCCCCCGCAATACAAAACTGCCCTCAGTGGCCTCTGGGTGCGGTGGAGCGGGGGGTATGTATTAATGCGTGGGGGGACGCAGAGCAGGCTGCGCCGCCGGCACTGTGACCTTTCTTCTACCCTCTCTCTCGCACAGCGACAGAGCGCAGTCTCCGTCGAGCAACGCAAAATCAGCCCCACAATATTACTGTACGATCGAAACGGAAGTAAACGCTATACCACTCTGGCCGTCAATACATCGGTACCAACGTAAAAGCGGGCCTTATGTTTCCGGCATGGTGTTGGGCCGGCCGCCCACCGCGGCATCGACTGCGGTCCAAAATGTGCAGCTCACACGATTAGAGTTTATGCGATTCGTGTATACCAGGTACACGCGTGTTGTTTTTGTACTACTGTGTGTGCTGCTGTGCATACAGCGCCTCTTGTATTTTTATTTGAGGTCCACGGACACAAAGAGCGCCACCCTCACGCGCGCACGAGGGGACATCAGCAGCAGCAGCAGCAGCAGCAGCAGCAGCAGATGTCGGAATAGAACGCACCCAAAATTTGTTGAGAGTGGTTCGTCGTCGCCACTTATTTATTGGGGAGCACCCCCTAGAAGATGTAATTCACCCGCGAACTGATTTATTTCAAAACGATATGCATCTTATTCACGATAGAGAAGTACGGACGGATGGTAGTTGCACTTTTCGGCCAAAATATTTATGATCGTGTAGTAACACGCCCCCCCCGACGACATGCACATTCGTGCGCGTTGTGTTTCATACACAGGTGGCCGTGACCCCCCCCCCCCCCCCCCCCCCTTGGCTTTTTGTTCTCATTTTTTTTTTCATCATCACTTTCACTCTCCAGTTCAACTCTCGCAGGAGTTTTTTTACCCTGACTGAGCGATCTCCCGGACTAGTATAATAGCCATGTGGTCACAGGTGTCGTCCCTTCTCCCCCCCCCACCTCACATGGGCGTAAACGTTTCATTCTTGTGGAGGCACCATGCGCAACGTAACAAAAACCACCAGGTGTCGATCGGCAAACCCTCCCAAGCCGATACGCCGAATAGGTGCGCTACCTATTCTGCTTTGATGCCTCCACAAGGGTTTTGTTTTACGGGCACATTGTGGAGGGGCGTGCGGGCGGGCGTGCGGGCGTGCGGGCGGGTCCCGGCCGCCTGTGCAGTTTTGCTCTTTGAGCACAGCCGTCGTGATGCGGCCTTCTGTTGGTGGGTGGATCAAGTAGTGTACTATCAAACAATAATAAACAGCAGGGGTGGCGTACAAGGAACAGGGCTACCGCCGTGCCTGCTGTTGCTGCTGCTGTTGCTGCTACTGTTGCTGCTGCTGCAGCTTGCTGCAGCTTGCTGCAGCTTGCCGCATGCAGCGCAGCAGCTCCCTGGTGTTTGTACGTACGCCCTTCTATTCAAGGGCGACGTTTTGGCCAAGAAAGGTCCGTGGCTGAAGGGCGGCTCCCGAAACAACAATAGGCAAAGGAAGGAGAAATCAAATCGACCGGATGAGGTTGGTGGTGCTCGACGAATTGTGCCGGATTTTTCAGAAGGAATGGAACATGTCCGACATAAACTACCTCTCCTCCTTCTCTTCCTCCCCCCCCCCACCGTCCCCTCGCCCTCTCGTCCTCCCCCTCCTAGCCCCCGACAAGAAGCCGGTCGCCAAAAGGTACATTTCCCCAGAAGAGGACCTCGATGCGGGGGGCTTGACAACCTTCACCCTCTCGAAGAGCCTCTCGGCCTCCCGCTTCACCTCCCCCTCGTCCCTGCCCGCGAAGAACTTTCCTAGGAACGTTCCGCCGCGCGCCAGCAGTCCGCCCCCGCCCCCACCCCGGACCCCACTCCCACCATCCCAATC
>JARUPZ010000017.1:4564176-4721273 GCA_031213475.1 Nereocystis luetkeana | reverse complement strand
AGGCTCCGGCTTGGCTCGGGCTTGGGTTTGAAGCTGCGGCGGCGGCGGCGGCAGCGGCAGCGGCAGCGGCTTCGGCAGCAGCTTCGGCTGTGGCAGCGGTGGGAGCAGCGAAGCGGAGAGGGTGGAATTGGAGGGGGTAAAACCACCGTCGTCCACGGTGGTTCGGACTGTACCCGGGATCGCCTCGGTGCTCGGGATCGTATTCGGGACATTTTCCGCCATTGCCCGTACTCCCTCTACCCCCCCCGCCCCCCCGCCTGCACCCCCCGCCTCCGTCACCGGAGCCGTTACCGCCGCGCTGTTCAACATATCTTCCAGCAGATCGGTCGACGGCTGCGGCGGCCGCGGCAGCAACATTCCCGACGAAGAGCTCCCTCGGAGGCGAAACGCTTCGCCGAACCCATCGCCGCTGCTATCATCACCACCTCCACCACCACCTTCACCACCACCACCACCACCACCACCACCACCACCACCACCACCACCTCCACCACCACCACCTTCACCACCACCACCACCACCACCACCACCACCACCCCTACCACCACCACCAGCAGCAACAGAGCACGATCGACCGCCCGCGCTGGTCACGGCGTCGCCGCGGGTCATCGGAGAGGCCGCTGCCGGTGCCCCCGAGCCAACGCGAGAGAATTTCCGGGAGAGAGACGAGAACACTTCGGACAACACGCGAGCGTCCCGAAAGTCTCCCGAATAGCCTGGAGCGGCAAACGAGGAGGAGGAGGAGAACAAGGCGGGGAAGGCGGGGGTGGACAAGAAAGATAAGGAGAGGGCAGGGAAAGAGGAGGGAGGGCGGGATTGGAAAGGGGGAGGGAGGACGGGGAGGAACAGAGGAGAAAGAGGGGAGGGGCGGGGAGAGGGGGAGCAGGAGGAGGAGGCGGCGGGGGGGGGGGGGGGGGGGGGGGGCAAGGGTAAGGGTAAGGAGGAGGAGAGGGGAGAACTCATTGTTTTGGCTGGTCTTAAGTCATTTGACCATGTACCACTCATTCCTTTGGAGGCGGAACACCATTCCTAGTCCTATGCAGACATCTCCAGCATGTCTCCGGGGGGGGGGGGGGGGGTACTCGATAGGAGATGTGTACGCGATCTCACGCATTACCGTAGTTGTATGACCCTAGACCGAGGGGGGGGGGTGTCCTCGATAGGAGATATGTACTCGATCTCATGCATGGCCGTAGTCGTATGACCATGACCGGGGGGGGGGGGGGGGGGGGGGTAAGGAGCAACAAATATGTTGAGAGAGGGAGTAGGCGGAGACGAACTGAAAACCAGCCGTCGGGGGCCGTGGGGTGCTGTACGTTGTACATAGGAGGAGTGTGGACTACTGCATGGGGGTTCGAGAAGGAGGGACTACTTCACGGGGCTCTTCCGCCAGATCCCCATACGACGAGGCAGCTGTAAGCACCGGCCGGAGTTCATTCGATGGGGCTCGTGAGCTCGGGCTCCGTCAAAGGCGTTAACCCGAACCCCCATAAAGATTCAACCGTTCAAAAGTATTATGCTGCAGAGATTATCCCACCGGAAATAGTCGAAAACAAAATCATGGTATAAGCGGGTGAAAATTAATGAATTCCAGTCTCATCGAAAATACGACGTGCCCTTCCGATATCCACGATAGGTACAAAAGTTCCTTACATTTCCGATCGGGTTGATAATTGCTTGACTTACGATAAGTTGACTGTTTTTTTGCTCGTTTTTTTTATTTAGGAGACGACACCAAGGGACTTTGTCCATCGTAAAACGTGACGGCAGTTCCAATAGAGCGGTAGATTTTTTTTTTGTTTTTCTCTTTTCCGACCACGCCCCACACCCCAAAACCCCAGACCCCCACTCCAATGTACGTACTACGTCACACGACACAAACGATTCTCGTCTTAGTAGAGGACGTAGCTCGCCCCTCTTCATACGACTCGCGCTTGGTGCGAGCGCTCGTCTCCCTGACAAAGCGGAAACCGGACGTGCTCCGTCCCGGCATTGCATGGTTGCGAGGGTCTACGGTCACACGACTACGGCCATGCATGACATGAGTACCCCCCCCCCCCCCCCCCCCCCCGCCGCCGCCTCCTCCTCCTTATCCCCCCGGCCACCCGCCCCCTAGCCCCCCCAAAACATTCCACACAGCTTACACCTGGTATCTGGTACATAAGCTACACCGCTTATCCCACCCCTCCCCCCCAGCACCCCCCTCCCCTCTCTTTGAACAAAACCACCCACTTGAACAACCCCCCCCCCCCCCCCCCTTTCCTCTCCCCCCTCAAGTCTCCCCCTTCCCTTCTTTCTCACCTCGACTCCGGGTAACGCTTCCATATCAAGCAAATCCACCGCCACAACCACCCCCTTCCCACCCCGACCCTCACCCCACCCTTCCTCTCCGGCCGCTTCAGGCAGGGGCGGGGGCAAGCAAGGGGCCCTCCCCCCTCTCCCCCCGCTCCCCCCACCACCCCCGCTTCCACCGGAAGATTTTCTGTCGCGATCATCGCGTCGACCGTTGCGTCTCCCCCTCCCGTGAACGACCCGAGCGGCAACCATGGACCACCCTCCAGGGGCGGCGCCTAAGTCGACCACCCTGCAATGGTTGATGAGCGTTTGGGGGTTTCATTGTCAGGGTCTTGAGGGTTTGACTTTTGGTGTTTAACCAAAAAAAAAAAAAAAAAACGACGGGTTTTTGTTTCGGTTTCGGGTTTGTGTGTGTGCGTGTGTGTTTTTTTGTCGATCAGAACGACTAAATCAAACAATGGCTAAAAATTCACACACGGATTCGTTTTGATCCAATCATGGTTGCAAAAAAAAAAAAGAGTGTTGACTCACCTGTCTCCCGGGGAGGTGGTCTCCGTGCTCTTTGTCGTTCCATCCGACACAAAGGAAACGTAAAAAGATGCAACTGCTGTTGGATGTTGGATACAACAATTGCAATTGTGTGCACACCCAACAATGGTTAACAGTACAACATCTTTCTGAAAAAAAAAATGCACACACACACATCGGTTGGATACGAAGCAACCGTTTCACGCGTCGGATGGATCTACGACGGGGGGCCATAGTAAACAGGACCAAATATTGTTAGCAAAAATAGTGAAACATGTACCCTGGTAGTTTTTTTTTGTGTACCGTAGGTCCTATCTGCTATGGTCCCCCGAACTACAGCAGTAGATCCGCAGTGCAGTTCTGATATGCAGGGCAGGATCTGCATAGCCCAGATCCAACATGGGAAGATATGAGCTAAACGATGCAGATGATGCGGCTCACATCCATCAACATGAACCAGACGACGCAGACGAGGAATCCATCTACTAATATCGTCTCTGAAATATCTAGATCATGAATGCGGGAATAGAGTGGACCATGTGTCCGAGGTGCGAAGTGCGATGGTTGAAAAGGGATGGTACGTCCGAAGTAACAATGGTTGAAACTGATTTACATCAGAAAAAAACGGTTACAAACACACGAAAACTTGAAAAAAAAACAACGGACGAGTACAAAATGAATAAACAAATAAACAAATAAATAATTACGTAATTAAATAAATGAATGAATGAATGAATGAATGAATGAATGAATGAATGAATGAATGAATGAATGAATGAATGAATGAATGAATGAATGAATGAATGAATGAATGACTGAATGAATGAATGGACAAATAAATAAATAAATAAATACCCGCTAAATAAAAAAAAGACTTTTCGACTCAAATTCAAATTTTCTAACTTGCCTGCTTGGTCGTTCACTCTTCAGCCAATCAGATGCAAATTAAACTAGAAAAAAAAACCAAAAAAATCAAATATGAAAAAAAGTAAAAGTCCCCGTTGAGATGGGCCCTTACCAAAAAAACAAAAACTTGGGAAAAAAAAACAACCGATGAGTACAAAATAAATAAATAAATAAATACATAAAAATATACTATTGATAGCACCGCTGACTCGCTCACCTGTCCCCCGGGGCTATTACCCCGTGCTTATCGTTCATCTCCACCAGCTTGAAAGCTGCTCGGGAGGGTACCCCCGACTCCACCGCGGCGGAGACGTAGGGGTCCTGTGCCGATCACATAAACGGATGATGACGGTCAGGAAGGGCGTTGACGCTGTTGCTGCGTACATATGCTGCTGCCGAGGCACCATCTAGACCACTGCGGCCCTGAATATAAGCTCTGTGTGACACTCATATCAGGGCACAAGCGGTGACTATATTCTAGGTCAGGGTTGCAAAACTCAAGATAGCACACCCCCTCGGCCGAATTTCTCGAAACCCGGGGATCGGGGGGGGGGGGAGGGGGGGAGGGGGAGGGGGGGTGCACATGACAAAAAACGATGGTGGCTTCGGAGAAACCATTTATCGAGACAGAGATGTTTCCACTATTACGGGGGGCCATAGTTAACAGGACCTATGGTACACATAAAAACCTATATGTTTAACCATTTTTACTAACAATATCTGGTCCTGTTAACTATGCCCCCCCGTAATAATAGGCGGATGTACAAGGAGAGGGGGGGGGGGGGGGGGGTACACATGTCATGCACGGCCGTAGTCTTATGAT
Organism: Nereocystis luetkeana; assembly: GCA_031213475.1. NCBI lineage: Eukaryota > Phaeophyceae > Laminariales > Laminariaceae > Nereocystis > Nereocystis luetkeana. Next base: position 4,716,721 of record JARUPZ010000017.1, on the reverse strand, counting down.
CATAGATCCTCGCATCCCTACAATGCCGGGACGGAGCCTGTCGGGTTTCGTTCACCGACCAGGCAGACATTGCTCGCAACAAGGGCCGTGAGGTGTTCGGCGAGTCGCACGAAGGGTGAGCTGCCTCCCACTAAGGGCCGCTTTTGAGGTAGTTTTTGTTGCTCGAGGACGATGGCGTCGAGTGAGAAGGGAGGAGGCGGGGGCGTGTCGAAGCATATTGGTCCTGCCGTCCTCGTAACGGTGGCTAACGGCGTTCAGGTAACAGAGGCGTGCGGGGGCCAAGGGAGGGGGCGTTGGGGAAGGGGGCGACGCGCCGACACGTAGGTATCCTGCCGATTACGTACTGTCGTTCAAACGTATCGTGAGCAAGCGTTTTTGGTTCGATGAAGGAGATGGGGAGGGGGTGGCCGATGCGTGGCGCCTGCCCCTGCAAAAGTAGGCGTGCACAGGAGGGGGAGAAGGGTGGGAGGGGGGGGGTGCCTACCAAAAAAGAGTCCTGGCGACCCCAACAGGATGATTAAAGGCGTTTCGAAAAAAGGCGTTTGTGAGACGGGGAGGGGGGGGGGGGGCGATCCGTACTCAAAGCAGATCATCTAGTTGTTGTTGGGAGGGGGGGAAGTCTTCGATTTGTCTCCAACGGACACACGAAGCAGTTGCCTCAACAACAACAACAACATAAACAAGAACACAATTAGAAGCCAAGAGCTTATAAAAAATGGATAAACAGGCAGGAGTCGACGAGCTGTTAGAATCACCTGCTGGGACAGTTCCGAGCGTGTGCATGCGCGATGAAAATCCAAGGAAAATAAAAGATAACCAAGGGGGGGGGGGGGGCGTACTCGATATCATGCATGGCTGTAGTCGTATGACCATAGACCCTCGCATCCCTATATATACACAATGCCGGGACGGACCACGCAGGGTTTTCACCGACCAGACAGGCATTTCTCGCATCAAGCTCAAAGTGCCGAGAACTTGTTCGGCGAGTCGCATGAAGGGTGGGCTGCATCCCACTAAAAACCGCTTGCGAGGCAGCCTTGTACGTGGATGACAGCTTCAAGATTTCGTGCACCAAACGCGAAGCGCTGTGGGGTGTTTCGGCGAGCAGCATTAACCCTTGTAGAACAGCACTCCCATATGTGGGGACGAAACACTCTAATTATACGTGTATTTCGTCCCCAAAACGGGACTGGGGTCCTAAAAGGGTCAAGGGTGGGCTGCTGCATCCTGCTATTGTAGGGGCTCCACTGCAGCTGTCATCCATGCTTAAGATGAGTCTGCCCCCCAAGCGCGCGCGCGCGGGGGGGGGGGGACAACCGACGAGTTGCTGGAATTGCGCCTAAAGGAACCAGTCCGAAAAAGTACGAGAGTGTGCATGCGCGATAAAAATCCTAAGCAAATACAAAATACCGGGGAGGGGAGGGGGGCGGGGCGGGGGGGGGAAAAACATGCCAACTCCACAGACGTTTACATACTGCGAGCTAGACTGAAACCTCACCGCAGTATGGGAAACACCAAAAATTGGGTCAGGCTCGCCTTCCGGACGTCCGGAGTTTTTCTTTTAAAAAACGTCACCGAAACACGCGGCGGAGCCGCGTGACTACCCCTGCCGACCTCGAGCCCTCCAAAGGATTGGGGTTAAGGCTATACGGCTAGGTCTGGGGTCGGGTTGGCCTGGACAGAAGCGCGAGGTTGAAATGGACCACACACGTCCTGCACAAAAGCTTCGCGCCGACGGATCAGTCCTACACATATAGGGGGCGAGCCTTTCTTTTACCTTGAGGTGGCGCTTCATCCACACCCCAGACGAACCCCCTTTCGTCACCCGCCTCCCCGCACCCCCCCTCCCCTCCGCGCGGTTCTCTCCGGGGCTCCTTCGTTTCTGTCCCCGCCCCCCCTTGCCGCCCCCCTTTGAGGCTCTGAGTTCGTAGGTTTTGAGAAAAACGACGGCCGGAGGAGAGGGAGGCGTGAACAGGGAGGGAAAGGGGTAGGGGGCCATTAGTGTTGTTTTTTTCGGGGGGGTGCGTGTGTTGATGCGGAGGCATGGGGGGCGGGGGGGGGGGGGGGGGTGGACAGGACGGAGTTCAAGGTCGAGGGGGGGGGGGGGGACGAGGTAGGCGGGGGGGGGGGGGCGGGGGCGGTACGGGGGCACATTTTTGAGGAAGAGGGGGGGGGGCGGAGGGGGGCGTACTCATTCGCTGCTTGCCTTAAGTAATTTGGCCATTGATCGCGAATATCTTTCGAGACGGAGCACCGTTCCTACTCCTAACAGAGACACCTCCACCAGTTGGTGGCTTACTACGTCGTTTTCGTAGAGGGGGGGGGGGGCGGGGGGGGCATTCATCCCGATGTGCCCCGTCCGCGAGACTCGAGAGGGAGGCAGGGGAGGGGGGGAAGGGGGTGTACTCGATATCATGCATGGTCGTAGTCGTCGTATGACCATATGCCCTCGCATCCCTGCAATGCCGGGACGGGGCGGGGGGTGGGGCTGCAGTACCAAAACCATACGGACACGCCTCTTAGTCCGTTGTTCCGGAAACCCGAAGAGAGGGATGGGGGGAGAGGATTTCCACAACATACAACACGCAGATTAGCCTCGCGCACTGCTTGCGGAGCCCCGGAGGGTAGGAGGGGGTGGGAGAGGGATACGATATACTAACACAATCATACCGACACGTTGTTTTGGCTTTCCGGAGGGGGGTATACTCAACGTCATGCATGGAAAAAGCCGGATATTCATATCATCGACCCTCGCATCCCTATATACCATGCCGGGACGGAGAACATCGAGTTGCCACTGACCAGGAAGGCATACACTGCTTGCACCAAGCGCGGAGCGCCGTGAGTTTTCTCCGGCGAGTTCGCATGAAGCGCGAGCTGTATCATACTCCTGAAACGAACTGCTTGCGAGGCGGACTTTCGTGCATATGGGTGACAAAACAGCGTCGGGTTCACTTTTTGATCGCTTATTTTATTTTCCGGTGTGGCCACTTTCAGAGAATACAATGGGTGCACGCATCGGACATACAGTTCATCATTTAAATCTAAGGCAGCTAGATCATCTATTGTCGATATTGTATGATCCGTATCATCTAGCTCATGTGTTGCCGGGTGGGACTCGCACAATCTGCATGGTGATCTACAGTAGCACATGTTTCCTGGGTTAGATCTGCCCTAGAAGGCAGATCCTGCACAACCTCTTTACAGACGGCAGGCGAGGGACTAAATGGTCTGCTGTATATACATATATATAGTGGATAGATCCTGATCTGTCTGACACGTGAGTGAGTGTCTATTGTTGTTGTTGTTGTTGTTGTTGTTGTTGTTGTTGTTGTTGTTGTTGTTGTTGTTGTTGTTGTTATTTTCACACTAGTTCATCGCTAAAAATCTAGTCCGCGGTCGGAGGACAGGCTCCGAAAAAACTCTGGAGGAGTGGAACAACACCCCAGGAAAACAAAAAGCTCACCTGGAATATGTGAGTTACCTCGTAGGTGCGGTATGTATCATGCACACGGCGTGACAAGATCACAGCCCCCCTTGTGCGAAGCACAGGTTATCCACCCCGCACAAGCGACCGACCCACTGTAACTCGACCGCCAGCCATGGTGACAGCAAAATCACTAAACAAAACGGCACCCTGGCTGTCTAGCTCACGCAGCGATCGGTGTGTTTTACAGCGTCGTCACTCACCGAGGCTTTTCGGGGGGGGGTAGCGGGGGAGTTATAGTGCCATACTCACGACGAAACGCCTCGCAAATTGCTGCGAAACCCCGAGTTGCCGCCACCTCCGCCGGCGTAGTGTAGCGCAGCTCCTCGGTCGAGAAGAGGCCTCCATCTCAAGGTGTCGACTCTGAGAGCGGTGTATCCTGCGGAGTTTGTCGACGAGGGGAATGCATTACGTTTTCGATGGGGGTAGGTGCGGATGGTAGGGTTGGTGGTGGGGTTTGCTGTCGTTGTTTTTGACGTCGACGGGTTTTGTTGTTGCTGTTGGCGTTATTATTGTTGTTGTCGCCGTGGTGGTCGTCGTCGCTGCTGCACACCTGGTACCACTTTTGTTGTGTATAGGTACTGCTGGTATACGGCTACCCGGACACTCGCGGTACTACTCACTCCACTGCTTAGCACCGAAGGTGCAATCTATTGAGTGCCGGGCTGCTGACTTCTGCTGTGTTGTATAAATTAGAACTCCATTCCCGTTTTGGGGACAAACCTTTCTAATTCCAAGTAGTTTGCCCCCAATTGTCCCCAGAAAGAGACTGCAGTCCTAAAATGATTAACACTTTAGATCAGGTAAAGCTCTACCTGGTCCACGGTTTCATGTCACGAAAATGTAAGGACCGTTTAGGTCTTCATGTTGTTTGTTGTTGTTGTTCTCACATTAACTCACAATTCAATGCAGTCCGTGGTCGCAGGACAGGCTCCAATAACTCTGGAGTGGAAGAAATACCTCAAGTAAAAACAGAGGCAAAAAAAAAACAAAAAACAGGCATACGCACTCCACCACTGCGGACACCAGGGAAGCAAAAAGGAGACTATTAATAGAAGACAAAAACCTAAAAAAAGAAGATGAAGCTAAGCAAAACAAAAACAAAAACAAAACTAAAACAGACGCAGATAGCAAAACGCGAAAAAAAGGCAAGGCAAAACGGACCATACTAACAAAGACACAAAGAGGTACAAACGGGAATGAAAGAAAAATGAAAACAAAGAAGGGACAAAAAGCGATAATCACGGGCGGGGGGGAAAGAAAATACCAAAGGCAGGCACTGGAGCATACAGACACGCAGAGTTGCCCAGATGGCACCATGCTAGTTACTTGGGTCCCAAAGAAAGGAGTGCATCATGACGATGATGGCCATAACCAGGCTTCAGTCTGTTGGGCAGACCGCCTCCCCTCCCCCCCCCCCGCCATTCCCCCTCGTCCCCCTTTCGCCCCCCCCCTCTTCCCTGCCATTCTGCACACTCGCGTTGGCGTCAACGGCTGTGGTCGTGGTCGCAGCTATTCTATGCCGTTCTGCCGATGCCTCCTTCTCATCTGTATGCCATTTCCGCATGAAGGCCTCCGCCCCTTCCTCGACCCGTTGGAACCATCTGCCGGCTTTCTGTGCTGTCTCGCGCCACCCTTCGAGCTTGATGCCGAACTCCTTGAGGTCCTCCTCAAGGTACCTCATCCAGTCCCACTCCTGTCCTCCGGAGTAACCCTTACCCCCAACCATCTCCCCAAACATCACCCTCCTCGGCAGGCGCTCCTCTCCCATTCGTGTCACAAAGCCCGCAAACAAGAGCCTACGTCTGCGTACCGTCGTCTCAACGCTTTCAGATGTTGTCCTGAGAAGCGCGCTAGCATAGGATAGAATGTGGTCTTCGCGCTTTCGTTTTCGCCACCCGATGCATCGGAGGAGCATCTTGTGGTGGACCTCCCGTAGCCTACCGTAATCAGTCTTGCTCGGGCTCCAAGTAACGCAACCGTAGAGCAACGTTTCGATCACCTCGGCTCTCAGCATTCGCACCTTCAGGCGTAGGCGCACACCCGGGCGGTCATAAATTTCCATCTTATACCGTCCGAAGCATGCCCATGCCCTCTGGAGTCGACGCGTTACCTCGACACTTCTGCCCGTCCAATCTGCGCTGATAGCCCCGCCCAGATACACAAACTCGGTCGTTTGTTTGTACACTTGGCCGGCGGCGGTGACGGTGAACGGCACGTTCCCCCCATCTTTCGTTTGCAGACACATTATCTCCGTCTTGGCCTCCGAGACCGTCAGGCCGAAAGCGGCACATGCAGACACGATCACCGTCATCATCCTCTCCAGGCCGTTGGGTGATCTCGATACTATGCCTGCATCGTCGGCATAGAGCATAGCCCACAGTGTCTGGGCCTCTTTATCATTCCCCTGTCCGTCGGCGTGCCCGACCCGTGCCTTCCCCCTCTTCTTTTTCTTCTTCTCCTGCTTTTGTTGGAGTTGCACCAAGCTGTCCGTGATGGCTTTATCAGCAGCGAAACGTTTCTCCGCCACACGCAGCACCGCTGTAAAAAACATGTTGAACAACAATGGCGCGAGCACACACCCTTGCCGTAGGCCCTGTTTCACGTCGAACATATCTGAGCACTCGCCGTCATCCAGCCGCACGCATGCTCGCATGCCGTCGTGGAATTGGCGGATAACGGTGAGCATTCTAGGTGGCACCCCAAAGCGAGCCAAGACAGCCCACAGGAGGGTTCGGTCGACGGAGTCGTAGGCTTTGGTGAGGTCGACAAAGCACATGAAGAGCGGAGTGTCCTTCTTCCTTGCCAATTCCTGCAAGCGTCGCACCACGAACATCATGTCGACCGTCGATCGTTCGGGCCTAAAGCCACACTGCTCCTCCGGCAGGATGCCTTCCCGTTCGCAATAGTCGCTGAGTCGGCGCGCGATGACTTTGAGGAGCACTTTGCCGGCATGCGCGACTAGGGAAATGCCACGATAGTTACCACACTCCGTCCTGTCTTTCTTCTTGTGCAGCACCTTAATCGTTGCATCCTTCCATTGCTGCGGCACGACCCCTCCCCTCCACACAGCGACGATAATCTCGTAGAAGCTTCCCAAGGTGTCCGAGTCTCCCTCGTCGGCCAGGACCTTCAGAAGTTCAGCTGGGAGACCATCAGGCCCAACCGCCTTGCGGTTCGCCATCGCCCTGATCGCGTCTTCCACCTCGTATCTAGACGGGACGTCGTCCAGCGGACTGCACGAGGGCCAGACCTTGAGCTCATCGACGATAGTCGGATCGAGGGTCGATGACCTTGTGTTTAGCAGCTTATGGAACCACCTTACCCATCGTTCCCGGATGAGGCCTACGTCTCGTAGTAATCTACCTTCCTCGTCCCTGATGTACTGCGAATGGAAAGTCCTCTTTCCTTCCACATTCATCCCCTTAAGGTGCTTGTAGAACCCAAACTGATCACCTTCTTGGATACGCCTTTCGAGTTGACGGACGTATTCCTCGAAGAACTTCTGCACTCCGTCCGTCCTCGCACGTTTGAGCTGTTTAGTGGCAATCTTCACAGCTTTTCGCAGATTTTTGTCTTCCGGGTTAGCACGTAGTTGCGTCCTCGCATTTTCCTTCTCCTGCCATCGTGAGTGCACCTCTGCTTTTACCTCTTCGGGCGTACACCAGCCCAGCGGCCCTTGTTTTCGACTGGTATGAGGTGCTAGTTTAGCAGCAGTCGACAGCACGGTCTCCACCAGAGCAGTTGCCTTATCATCGACACTCCCAATTGTACCAGGCGGTGGGGGGGTAAGTTTGGTTATCTCCCTATTGAGGTCCGCTCGGAGACCGGGGTCTGCCATCAACCGTTGTAGATTAATAGCTCGTTTTCCGCTGCCTGCTTTTACCCTCCGATTCGGCGCGAACCGACCCAAGAGGCGAATATTGCAGACCACGAGGTTGTGGTCAGATTCATGCCGATCCTCTGGGGGTTTCCGTACTGTCATGTTGCGGACCAGGCGTCGATCAACTTGCCGAGTAAGGATGTAGTCTAGCCTACACTGACCCTTCCCGGAGTTTGGAGATTGGAAAGTGTACGACACTCCGCGAGTAGGTGTGGCAAAGAACGTGTTGAGGAGCGCAAGCCTGTTGTCATCTGCGAGGAGGAGTAGTCGCTCTCCGTTGTTGTTCAATTCATCGCGCCCGTATTTACCCATCACCTTACTGCCGGCACATCCGCTCTCTCGCTTGCCGGTGCGAGCATTTGCATCCAAGAGTACAAGTAGGTGATCCCCACTTGGGACCCCCGAGACGACTTTGTTCAGTTCGTTCCAGAATTGATCTTTCTCGCGAACGGGTGCATCCAGTATCGGCGCATAGCCGACAACAAAAGAAACAGCATTTGATTTGCCCTCAAGTTGAATGCGAACTTTCATCAGTCTGGCACTAACGCACTCCACCTCGAGACCATCCTTGCCCACACCTGCCACAATAGACTCCCTGACTGCTAGTCCTACACCATGGGTGCCCTTCCTCTCGTATTTGCTGCCGTCTGCTCCAGAGCAAAAAATCGTGTATCCAGCTGCTGTGAACGTGCTATGCCCGTCTCGCCTAGTCTCTTGGAGACCTACGACATCGCATCCTAGTTCCTGGCATACCTTCATGATGACCTCGCTGTGGCCGATGCCATTTTTGCCGTTGAAGGCGAGTGTGCGAACATTGAACGTACCCACGACGAGTTCCCCAGCTCTGTACCTAGCCCTAGCATCTGAGCGTAACCTTCGAGCTTCTCTGCGACCTTTCCGACCTTGCCTCCTCTTCTTCCGTGCAGCGTGTTGTTTCTCCTCTACCCTCCGCTTTTCCCAGGCGGTGGGTTTCTTCCGTTCCGTGTTTTTTCGCCCGGCCCGGTTCGTGCCGAGGTTCCGACGTGCTGGGGGCAGCAATCCCAACGCGCCTCGACGCCCATCATCTCCTAGATGACGTCGAATGGGGTGCTTACTCACGTGGATCCTAGCCTCTCTTCTCCGTTCGCTACGAGTTCCACGCTTTCCGCGACGGTGATACGACACGGCTACCGCAGGCAATACTGCCGCGTGGAAAAAATCCGCGAGAAATTTTTCCGCCATATCGCTGGCCATCACCGCCGGCTCGACCATGCTCGAACGCTAGTTAGACGCGCAAGCAAGGTCAAGGCCGCGCTCCACTGGGAGCTCTAGCACGTGTTGGGGAAGCCGCAGGCCGGAGCTCCACCCCGGCCGGGGAGCAGCCGAGGGAGGTGCTATACTGTCATACCCTTCGTCCAACGATCTTTACATTTACGTCCAGAATATCATGATACATACCTCTCGTTGTCATCATCATCATCATCCCCTCTATTTCTCTCCGCGTGCTCCTCCGCCTCCAAGCTTTTGTCGGTGGTGTACGTGCCTACGTGCCTACGTGCCTACGTACCTACGTACCGTACCGTGCTGCTAGCACTGCTGCCAGCACTGCTGCCAGCACTGGGGCTGCTGTGTACTGCTACTGCCCTGTTCGCTGGTTGCTGGTTGCCGACCTGCCACCCCTTCCTCGTGGCGTGCACCGATTTGGCGTCCTCGATCTCCACCTTCTGCAGCAGCTGCCGCTAGATCGGTGACAGCCTCCTGACCTATTTGCAAAACGAAGGTCAGGGCTTGCTTGCTCCTCGTGTCTCGTGTCCGGCACCAGGTACGGCACGCCACAGCAGATACGACAACTGTCGTAGCAGTCACGTAGAGCTGAGAGAGGTATTATAGCAGTTCGCAGCAGTACCACATGCACAACAAGCGAACGAAGCACACAACACAAGCGTCGCCAAAATGCGGCCAAACTACGTACGAACAGAGTCGTTTCCCGAACCGGAAGAAGCGATCAAATGAAACTCATGGTGTGCCCAAGACGGATTTTAGATAAGTCTTGTACAGCAGCATTTGGGCAGTGTTCCAGCGGAGGGTGGAGAACCAAACCACCCACCCACTGCTAAACCATCGCGTATTTAGTGCTGGTACCAAGTATTTAGCTCCATTTGAGACTGAATGTATTAACTCCTGTCGGGAGCCAGAAGCAGCCGCAGCACCACCAGACGCGGGTATTATGGCCATCATCGTCATGATGCACAGTGCACTCCCTTCTTTGGGACCCAAGTAACTAGCATTGTGCCATCTGGGCAACTTGGCGTGTCTGTATGCTCCAGTGCCTGCCTTTCGTAATTTCTTTCCCCCTCGCCCGTGATTATCGCTTTTTTGTCCCTTTTTTTTCATTTTTTTTCATTCCCGTTTGTACCTCTTTGTGTCTTCGTTACTATGGTCCGTTTTGCCTTTTTTTTTGCGTTTCGCTATCTGCGTCTGTTTTTGTTTTGTTTTGTTTTTTTCATCTTCCTTTTTGCTTCCCTGGTGTCCGCAGTGGTGGAGCAGTGCGTATGCTTGTTTTTTGTTTTTGCCTCTGTTTTTACTTGAGGTATTTCTTCCACTCCAGAGTTATTGGAGCCTGTCCTGCGACCACGGACTGCATTGTATTGTGAGTTAATGTGAGAACAACAACAACAACAACTATTATACCATGGAGAGTACTCTGAACTACTGCTGTAAAATAAAAGCGCGCAACAAATTCACTGATTTTTATTTTCAAATTTCATCAGGTTTCTACCGTGTTGGCAAGGCTTTCTACGTACTTTCTACTCATTACTCATTCCACTACTCGTACGAGTATGGATCTTGTTTTTCCGCTGCTGTTTACACTCGTAGCTCATAGCCGTGACCCTTCTGGCGAGGTCGTGCATGTGCTTCCAACACAGGGCGCCTGGAGCACAGAGCGTGACATATGGAAGAAGAAGACATAAAAGCCACCCAAGCTGGCGATTACCGTGAGCCCGACTGTGATGCGCTGATGGTTGTTCGAAAGGTGGTGGTTGCTGTGTGGGCATATCAAATCTCGCATCAAATCATCGTTTTTTTTTGTCATGTTTTCCAATTGATTTCCGTTTTGAGGAGGCGCAGGAGCAGCAGGAGCAGCAGCAGCAACAGAGGCAGCAGCAGCACCCCAACCCGGCCCGACCTTGCAGGACAGCACCAGTATGACTGGCAGTATGGTGCCCGTCAGCTTGTGATTCTCTCCCCGATCGGCCGTCTGCGCTTTCGGACGGAGGTGTGCACCTCGACCTCGGAGTGCTGCAGCACCAGTGGTCGAAATTGGTGGCAATCCGGCGCAAGTGGGCGGAGACAGCATGATGAGGAGACAAAAGAGACAATCCCGAACCAACGATTTGCACCAAGGTGTTGCGGACAGCTGCAGCTCCTCACTAGCACCTCACGAGTAACGCTCCTGTTGAGGTTTGTCAGGGCCTCGGGCGCGCCAGACAGCAGTAGTCTGTCGTAGAGGCAGCCTAAGGCGATCCTCTCAGGAGGTGTTTTCGTGAATCCAGAAGTAAGTGCGAGTCAGCAGCGTTCGTTGTACAACTTTAGTTTCTTTATAAAACTATTATTGTGGGGAACTATTTCTGAACTCGTACGCGTTTTATCAAATGTTATCCGGCGGGAATGCTAAAAACACCGATAGTCTCCTCAAACTGCAAAATGCTCCCTGTAGTTTTTTGCGAGCTTTCTGGAACAATTTTCCGTTCCTCCACAGCGGCCCTAGTAGTTCATGGAGTTTAATTTGGGCCAGAAATAAAGGATTTTTGAAGATTTTTGAAAAATCATCATGTCCTCAAAATAATTGGAAGTAAGGGCGAACCGTCCAACTACGACTGACTCTGGAAAAACGAGGAGAAAGTGCTCGAGAAATAGAAAGCTCTCGGAAAACTAGTAAGGGGATCATCCTGAGGAGTCTACTGTCCCGTCGAGTAAATCGCAAACTTCGGCAAAATACGCCCGTTCAGCTTTTCCCATAATAGTTGCAGTCACTACGAAAGTATTGAAATCATCATTCATTCCTTTACACGGTCGCCCCGGTGGTTCAAGTGGTTAACCTCGAATTCTACTTGTTTGAGTCCTGGGTTCGAGCCCTAGGAGGGTCGGACTTTGACTTTATTTGCAAAAATAAAAAAAGGGATTCAATTGTTGAGAGCGCCTCGTAGCGTGGGTATAGGCACAATTCGATGCGAGTCGACGAGGGAAGAAAAGGCTGAAATCTTCTCGCGATAAAAATGAAGGCACGTACCGTAGCGGGAAGGGGGGAGAAGAGCCTGCTATGTGACCCCGGATCTGAGTTACGAGTTGGAAGGAGAGAGAGAAGAAGATGTGCGAAGATAATGAATGGGATGGAAAAAAAAACAAAAACAAAACAAAAAAACACGCCGGATTTTTTTTTTTTTTTCAAATAATCGCTTTTGCTTTACTTTTTACTCGTTTTAGTGCTGCAGTCCCCTTTAGGGGACTTTCCACTTTAAGGGTGATCGAATGCTTTAGGGGACTGTAGATTTCACCTCCAAGGAACCTGACGGCAAGAAAAAACGGCGTGAAGCACAGGGGTGTCGGTGCGTGATAGACTGGGTAGACTGGACGTCGAGCACGTTGCTTGTATGTTGTTCACGAACTTCTTTATTAATGAGTAATACTCCTCAAGTAAGTTGAGAGAACGGGGGATAACTCGAGTGAGCAAGAAGGTCATCGTCGGGGACTAAACTCCGGTCAGCCCAGACGATGGTTGACCGAACCTAACTAGTACCTGGTAGTGTGCAGATACAACTGTAGTAGTAGTCTATCGGGACGTTGCCAGGCAGAAGATTCCCAACTATAACGATTGATATGTTGTTCGTCGTGCGCCGGCTGCAAGAGCTCGGACGACAGAGGAAAATCCCCTTGTACGTGTGCGCTTCATCGATCTGCAGAAAGCGTACGACTCTGTCGACCGAGAGCTGTTATGGAAGGTACTCACACGCTTTGTTTGGTGTACCAACCAAGATGCTGAGAATTATCCACAATTTCCACGATGGCATGCGGGCTCGCGTGCGCACTGATGACGGCTAGCACTCGGAATGGTTTGATGTCACGCAGAAGGGGCTGCGGCAAGGCTTTGTACTATCACCGTTACTGTTCAACGTGTTCTTCGCTGCTGCGTTACACGTCGTACTAGCACGCTTCAGCCAAGACGAAGCCATCGTAAGGGATTTGGTCCAACTCAGTGATGCTGGAGTAGTACGAACAGGGAAGGAGGAGCCATTGGCGTGCGTGCGAAGGTCTGTATGGGGCATGTTGTACGCCGATGATGCAGGAATTGTCTCGAAGTCGGCTGAAGGGCTCGCGAAAATGATGACAGTCATCGTGACTGTCTTCGAAGCAGCAGGCCTCACGATGTCGGAAAAGAAGGGAGACAATCAATGCTCCTACAAACACCAGACCAGACAACCCTCGCAACACCGCTCGTCATCGAAGCGACAGGCCAGAGGTGTAAGCAGACGGCCCAGTTCTTATACCTTGGAGGCATTATCCACGAAAACGCTGACCTCTCGCTCGAAATCGACCGAGCATGCCTCAAACGGTTCGGCCCGGAGTTGTATGATAGGACGGACGACCGCCTCCCTTAGCTCGAAAGTCCGAATGCTGAAGGCCGAGGTGATTGAGACCCTGCTGTACGGGTGTGTGACGTGGACCCTCAGAGCGGAAAACTTTGCCAAGCTTCGAACGGCTCACCACCAAGTCCTGTTGCGAGTCATTGGCTTCCAGCGCGGACTTCGTACTGACCACCCTCTCGTACGCGAAGGCCCTCAAGATGACACGTTGCGAGAGCATCGAAATGACCATTCGTAGACGGCGGCTCTTCTTTGCGGGGGGCGTGGCACGGCAAAGCAAGGAGCGATTACCCAGTCGGGTAATGTTCGGGACGATAGCTGGTGGGGAGAACCCGAGACCAGGCGGACAGTGTAAGACTTGGCATAGATGCATAGTCGAAGACCTTAGGGAGTTCCGAACCACCGAACGGTCAACGGAAGTCGCCCCCTTGGTGTTTGGAGTTGAGACCGCGTTGTGGTGCACTGCAGCCAAAAAGGCGTGGAAGTGGTACCGGGGGATCCTTGAAGCAGCCGAATGGTTCATGGCGAGGTGGCACGAGGCTGAGGCTGAGATCAGTAGGCAGCGCCGCGCATCCGCCGTGGATGTTGTCCAAGGGAATGAGGGGGGGGGGGGGCAACAGGAGAAGTGGCAGAAAACCCGACCAAGGGAATGCGGAGATAGGGGGGAACAGGAGGAGGAGAAGGGAAATTGCGGTAAACGAAAGTAGGAAGGAGATGGCAGACAGGGTAGCAAGGCACCAGGCCGACTAGGAAGTAGAACATGGCCATACTACTAGCGCCACCAACTGGTGCAGCTGGTCCGAACGTGGTCTTCCCGTGTCTTCTTCTTTTTTTTCTTTTTGTTTTTCTTTCTTGCGCCGATTCTCCGTGATTTTCATCATTTTTCTTTCTCTTCCTTTTTTGATTGATAAGCCGTACTGAAGGAGTCGTGTGGCGTGGTTGGCTGACGAACCTGCTCTGCTCGTTTCGTATTGTCTGACGCCAAGGGGCTGGGCATAGTTGACGAACGCAGGGCGGAGACGGCAGACTGGGTAGCAAGGTACCCGGCGGATTAGCAGGGAGAACCTGTCTATACTACTCGTACCACAAAACTGCTGCCACCACCTGGAGGGTGCTTTGGGCTTTGGTCTGCCTGTTATTTTTCCTTTGTTTTTTTCCCTTAGTTCTTTGTCTTACTCTGCTTACAAGCAGTGGTGTTTTTGTTTTTTTTTGTTTTTTTTTCCAGCTCGATCTTTTTTTCTTAGTATTGGCCATCTCGCCTGCGGGGGGGGGGGCGCGACAGGTTGTTTCTTCTTGTTTTTCTTTCATTTTTTTCGTTTTCTCTTTCGATTAGTCTTCTTTGTTTTTGTTTTCTCTTCGACTGTTTCCTTTCGTTTCTCTATTTCATGGAATGTGTATGTCGTGCCTGTCATATCTAGTACCAGGTATGATGACATGGCATTGCATCGCCCACTGCTGTGCTTACGGCATACGTGGCAACGTAGTATCTCTGTGGCGTAGCTTTGTGACCACAGAACTTGTATCTCTTCTAGAATTGAAGAATCGGCACGGACACTGGTTGTGCTGGCTGTGGACGGGTAGAAAGAACTGTTTAATGTGAAGAACACACACACACACATGACATAATGTTCTCTACAGGGACGTTGTCATACAGAAGGTTCCCAGACTTACAACTTAGTGTTCTGCGGGCAAAGGGCATATCTGAACTGCCTCCACTGAAAAGCCAATTCTTATGCAGTCGGAAAAATAATTAAACAAGACGGTTTCCGATCCGGGACAAATAATGGTATTCTTATGTAGTTAGTTGTTGAAAAAGCGCATTTTCAATTCCAAGATTTTTTTATTATGATTTCCATTTGGACTATTAACAGACAGTCGAAAAAGCTGAGATTTTCGATCCAACTCGCCAGTCGGATTCGTGCATCGGAAACAGAAATCACGAACATCACCCCCTGCTTTATCGGACCACCCTCTGCAATCTCACAGGTGTGTGCATACTGTGTTTTTCATGTATCAAGAGCAGAAGAGGCCAGGAACATGCACGATAGTGAGACTCACCAACAAACACGTACGTACTCATGTACAATAACTGGTACCTGGTACGTCAAGATTAATATGCTGCAACATTTACAGGGAGTATTCCGAACATTTTTCAGTGTGTTGGTGTGCCCGACACGTTTAACCCCTTTAGAACGCAGTCCCGTTTGGCGACAAAACTACTTGAAATTTGACTGGTTTGTCCCCAAAACGGGACTGCGGTTCTAAAAGGGCTAAACTGTTGTAAGAGGGTCGATAACGAGCGCTGTTTTACTGTAGTTTCCAGTATTTTCCCGAAATTGCGTTTTTTCTCGATATTTTCCCATAGGAAATACCGAAATTTCGGGAAAATACTGAAAAATACAGTAAAACACTCCTCGTTAAGATCGACCCTAAATCAACTTTCGATTGTCTTGTGTAGCCCGACCTTCGCTTGCCGATCTACTACTTCAGTGTACGAAATGGTACAAAAGTATTATCGTCTCGCCCTGGTACCATCCAGGGGAGTCACCGGCCAGTGGTCAATCGATAGGGAATATATGGAAAACGCGGGAACGGGTCACGCAGCTTGCAAAGTTGAGTATCGATCGCTCTGCCGATCGGTTGAACTCACAGTTGACGTACTTTTTTAGCTTTTTATTCAATCTTAAAACTTAGAAAGTGCCGCCGCATATTCGTACGAGTATTAACCCCCCCCCCCCCACAACAACACGACATACGACACGACCCCACACGACGGCATCGGCGACGCTGGCTTGGCTGCTGTCACTTCTGCTATGCTCGGCGCGAGTCAGCACGTGACAGCACCCGATGGCCGCAGTGCGCGGTGTCGATGAATTTTTGCCGACTTCTGCGCTGGCTGTAGCTTTGGCGACTCTCGAAGAAATCCAGCGCCGCGATGGCCTCGAGGACGAGATGGAGGAGAACGCCCCCCGTGTGAAGCCCACACGCTGCTCGAGGAAGAAGCGAGACACCAGTATGTATGTATGGTTGGGCGCAGCTGCCCGAAGATGAAGACGTCTTTGTCCGCACGAGAACCGCAGCGAAGCTTTCGACTTCTGCCTGTGCCCTACCCTTTTTTCTTGGAGCTATAAATATAATAGCCAATCTAGTGCAAGTCACTCGTACGTGCACCACACGTCTCCGGAAAAAACACAAAAACTTTATATTCGATCAGACGGAGGATAAGAAGGGTAGCTATTAATAATTCACAATCCATTCGTAAAAAAAAGCCCGATCGGAAACAGGGCCTTTTCAATCCTAGTTTCCGACTGCATAAGAACTGGGCTACAAGAGTTATGTATGTATAACCATATAGGATTCGCCTGCAGACATGTTCCTAAGACGCTACCGGTACATACTATTAATACCATACCAGGTACTACTATATTCATCTACAGGTTATGCCTGGTATCCCCAAAGAGGTGTGTGCAATCACGCAAGGTTCGCATACGGGTATATGCGTTCCTTTGCAATCGATGTGCTACTCCACCACTTTTGTCCCACCCTGAATAGTCCTAGGTGATGCATCACACGGGGATAAAAGGATGATGGCCGTATAATATCATCCCGAAAGCGGGAAGAGGGATATACTCCATCACAACGGTATTGAAGGGACCTCAAATTGCTGCCCATCACAATGTTTGCCCGCTACTGACTGCAAGGGGCCGGTACGAACCCTGAGGAGGGACGTTGGCACAGACGGGACCTCCGATCTCCAACGCGCTACTCGTAGGGTGCACCCCCTGCTGTAGCACCGTAAGGCTACGTCAGGGCGTGTCTTAACCCCCCCCAGAGAGCACTGGAGCGGACCGCATGGAACATTGCTTGCCACATGAATCGGTGGTGATTGGTTATGGAAAACGAATAGATTCGGTGTAGCGCGACTCACTTGAACAGTGTATGTTGGAAGAGGAAGAAGAAGTGTTGTTGCACCCCTTTTTCTTGTTTGGAAGGACCGAACGGCCCGACCGAGCGGGAACAAATAGTGCATCATGTGATGTGGATGAGAGGACCTTTAACAATCTGGGAGAACTCCCAGACTGCTAAACCTACACCACCGAAGATGGACGTCGACACGATTTCGCCGTGGCATGTGCAAAATTTGCCGTTTTGTCCGGCGAGGCTCGGGATGCTGCAGGGACCCAAACACGTATTTTTACGAAATTAGGAACTGAACGAATGACCAGGAGTGGCCTCCATCCGTTCCGGTCATTCCCATGCTTTTTGCAAAGGGTCGATACAGGCCCTCACCGATGGGACGTCGGCTTTCACCAAGCATTCGCGAAGTCTCCTGGCAGGTATTTCAAGCCACTACGGCAGTATGCAGTACGCTAAGACACCCGAAACATGTGGGGGAAAATCGAAGTACGTCCCAATGAATGAGAGGTGGCAAGTAACTGGACCCACAAAAGAGCGATTAAGCAGCAACAAGCTCTGGGTTTCTTGTTGCGTGTGCGGCAGTTTTTTGAAAGGTGGAAAAACGGATCTTGTGACGAAGCAAGCCCCTATTAATTATTATTATTATTTCTCTCGCCATCCGACAATGTGCAGCATGATCTTCAACATGGATCACTCATAACTTTCCCGAAAGAAGAAAACCTCGGAAACAAAAGGAAACCCATGCACCAAGTCTACCTCCCTTCCGTGCCAACTTTCGGCGTGTCTACTCTATGTGCTGTATTTGCTCCTTCCTTCTTATTACGTTCTATCCTTAAATCCCAAGCTGCATCCAAGCTCCATCCCCACGCCATCGGTGTGGAAGCCCCTATTAATAGTAATTCTACGTATATATGCTGTGACTCCCCATCGTTTGTGCTTTTCGGCGGAAACGCTATTACGGGGGACCATTGTTAGCAGGACCTATGGCGTACATAAAAACCTATATTTTAAACTATTTTTATAAACAATATTTGGTCCTAATAACTATGGCCCCCCGTATTAGTAGAATACACGCGACTATATACTCGGCACATCATATTATAGAGAGACCCGCCGCGGCCTTCAAGGCCATGTACGCCCAATAGCACGCGCGTTCGAAAAATCACAAGCAGGTTGCTGAACGTCTCGAATTGGACCGCACTAGGTGATCAGCAACACAATTTCCAAGTAAGTGCCCTCAGGCCTCAGACAATTGACGCGTGAAATACCGGGTGTGTGCTGATCGTTGCTGGCACATGATTTTTTTTTTTTTTATCGTGAGTTGTGTAAGCGCTGTTGTTTCGTGCACAGATTCACATGCGGACACTCGTCTTTGCTCGAAACCCTTTCATGGCCCAGAGGAAGAGGAGGTGTGGGATCGACGGACTACTGTGGTCAGGCTGCGGAGGGCGACCGGCGGCGCTGGTGGTCCAAGGAGCGAAGGAGGTGCTCCAAGCGAAGCGCCTGGTCCAAGCGGATTATCGCTTGCTCTAAGAGAAACGCCTGCTTCAAGCTGAACACCCGCTCCAAACGAAAGTCCTGCTCCAAGCAAATCACCTGCTCTAAGCGGAACTCCTGCTTGGGGTGTAACCCCTGCTCCACGCGAAATGCCTGCTCCAAGCTGAACGCCTGGTGGAGCTTAGGCGCTAGGGTTGCACTTTGGGTCCCGCTGTCACTGCTTGTCGCCTCTCTGCTACCCTCCTCCGGTACGTACCATGCTGAAGCTGTTGTCGTTGTTCTCGCATTTGACGCTTTCTACGATAGAGGTAGCACATTTCTGCCAAATGTTTTCTGAATGACGGGGTTCCATAATCAAAAATCGTCGGAATGCCAATCTTGTTTGGAAAAACCATTTGTGTATACAAGCGCCATGGGATTATCCATCGCGATGCTGTTTGATTGTAGCTGAAGCCAGTTTTCGGGTGAGGTGGGGAGCTCCTTAACCCCTTCAGTACTGCAGTCCCGATTTGGGGACAAACCAGTCTAATTCCAAGTAGTTTATCCCCAAAACGGGGCTGCAGTACTCAATGGGTTAAAGAGGAGTCTAAGAAATTTTCAGGGTGAACCTCTATCGCAGAACGCCTCATTTACTCATCGCCACAATCTCATCCGTGTTAAGAAGGCAGCCAACCCCTAATAGGGCTGGTGGGGAAGGATGCCCCAGGAAAGCATGTACGTACTCTGAAGTATTAATACGGCCAGCTCGAAAAACAACAACTCAAGATCAAACCGCACGCACACCTCAGGCAAATAATGCATGTGATCTTCAGCGTTATCGTATACTTCGAAGTACCTGGTTACCTCGTAGAGCAGAGGTGCTGCAGTACATTCCCGTCACGACTGCTGGGATGCTTTTAGCTTATGTTTGGACATTGTTGCATCAGTAAATAAATATTTCATGCAGGCACGCGCTGATGAACGGCCTATTATTGCACTTACAGTAGCATGTGTAAAACAGTAGCTAGCTGTTGGATTACATGGCAATTTCAATAGAAACAACGCCGTAAAGCGCATCGAATCAGCGCGCCCGCTTTTGCCCGATGATGATGGTACCCACGCAACTGTCACTATGCGCGTGCTATGCTTCTCGCCTCTCGGCTATGCTCACGCGCTTACTCTCGGCACGAGTTACATACAGTAATACACTGATTTGTTACAGTGCAGGACAACACTTGAAGCATTGCACGTCACTGACAGAGCATCCATCTGCAGGCGATTTCCACTTGATGATATATATCTTTCGAAGCTGTTACACCCCTTATCTGAGCGATCCACAGTAGCTCATATTGCCGGACGGGATCCGCATGTACAACCCACACACGATCTACGGTATAACGTGTTTCCCGGGGGATGGATCTGCCATTTGCAGATCCTTCACAACATCTAGCAACGGCAGGTTATGATCTACTGTAGGAGAGGATCCAGGTCGTGATTTTTGTCTGAAGGGTGAAACACGGGGAGGTATCTATCATGGGTACATATCGCACGATCTCGACAGAAATCATGCAACCGTTTTCCATGCCAGCGACGAGATTGATGTGGGAAACACGCTGCCTCGCAGAAAATTTTACCACTGCACTGCACAGAAACAGAAGACATGGTGTGTTTGACTCTAATTCCAAGTGATTCGCCCCCAAAACTGGAGGGCGGTCATAAACGGTTTCACCGGGCAGACAGGAGCAGCAGTGGAAAACCTCGCGTTGTCCCAATGACGACTAACGATCAGTCGCCCCCTAGGGTCCACTCCCTTCGCGCTTCGACTACTGCAGCAGCTCGCGGCCGCCATGCTCCTGGGCTGAAACATCTCACACCTATACCAGCATCGAAAGCATCTTCACGAACTCTATTCTTGTCGACAGTCGATGTTATCGACAGGAGTTGGACCCCCCCGCCCCGCCGCTCGTTCTTCTGATGATGGCCAACACTTGGGCAGGGTTCCTCGCACCCCCTCAACGGTAATTGCGGGGGCTCTCGGCGTGAAAACAAATGCGCGTTTTGATGGTCCGTGTTAAATGTGCGGGCAATCGGTAAGAATGGAGTTCGACGAGCCAGGTTTTGACCCTCTCCAGCCTCGTGAAAAGAGGGCGTATTTTCGACAAGTCGACGCATTGGACGAGTGAGGTACCGCCGAAGTACCTCATTTCGTGCATTATCTACAAAGCCAATAATCGTAGGCTATCACAAACAGAAGTCATGCAATTTGTTTTCTCGATGAGTTACGATCAATGTTGCTGGCACCCACGTTGTCCCAATGGCGTCTCCCAAACCAAGATATTTGCACGTCATCTCTTCCTCAGCGATTGCAGAAGCTTGCGACCGTTCCGTTCGCTACTAAGCTAAAACATCCCACGCTCTGAATTTGCTATCACATCATATCTTGCCGTTGGCATCTCCACGAATTCCATCAATTCAGGACTGAAAAGCGAATACTGCTGTGCAGGAACTGAGCCCTTGTGGTCCTAACAGTTTAGTCATCCTCTCATCACTTCCACAGGGATGGCCGAAGCTCGAGGCCATGCCCCTCGGAATGCGGTCTTCACGCATCCCGTTCCGGACCAAAACCTCGAGGCCCTGCCATATTGAGCTAACATGTCCCAAGGCTGAAGGAGTCAGCTACCAAAGTAAATTATTGGTATTGATATCTCCACGAACGCATACGTGACCCATTTCATATGTGATTCGGTAAATGTTGGTCAGGAGACAGTATGGATGGACTACTCCGTACTTTATCTGGACGTATTTAAGTCAGTACAGTCATTCGAAATACCTGGTACGTTGTTTGTACATGAGGCTTTCTACGGTAGAGGTTCACCCTAATTTTCTCAGGCTCCTGACTTGACCTTAAGGAGCTCCATACCTCACCCAAAAACTGATTTGAGCAAGAATCAAATTGCATCCCGATGACTAATCCCATGGTTTGAGTATACTAAAACGTCATTTTTCGAATCAAGCGTGGCATTCCGACAAGTTCGGGCTAAGGAGCCCCGTCATTCAGAAAACATTACAGCGGAAATGTGCTACCTCTATCGTCGAACGCGTCCCATACATGTCAATAGTTCAGACCTGATTGATAACATCGTACACACCCGAGGTAATTGGATTAAGGATGCCTTTTTTTTATGCGACTGCAATAAGCGCTGTACATTTATATAATATGTCAGATCTAACAAGAAGAAAAACGATACTAATATCTCCACGGAATACGTTTCAGAAGGAAATAGACAACGTTGCTGATCTAAAACTCGAAACCCCCCGCATTGTCCCGCTGGTGGCGCACAATCGATCGGTTTTCCTTCACATTTCATTCGCATAGCGATGGCAGAGGCAGAGGCTCGCAGCCGCACGCTTAAGTTCAAGACGTGCAATGCGACCGAAGCGGGGACGGTGGATCAGCTTTCCCTGTCCTTCTGCGGGGGAAGGAGCGATTGCGTCATGGACTCACCGAACCCGTACAACCTGAGGGGTGAGCTTGAGGCAGCCGGGGCCTGGAGCCAGTTCGAAATTCCCCTGGAGTACGAGCCCACCACCATGGAGATGACGATAGGAGGTGTTGATGCCTGGTGCGTCCGGGTCGGGTAGTCAACCCTGCTGTCAAGCCTTTTGTCTAGCCTGCTGTTCAGGCTGCCGCTGTTCAGGCTCCCGTTGAGGGACTTTGCTGACCAGAAAACCGCTGAGCAGACTACTACTGTTGGCGTGCTGTTGTGGCCACTTTTCAGCGTACACGCAGCCTACTGTTCAGAAAACAACTGTTCAGGCTACCACTGTCCAGCCTACTCCTAGCAGTTTATGTACGCAGCGTGCTTGGAAGCGCAGCGTACATCACGAGACACGCCTGGGAGGAGAGATTGGTGCTTGTCGCCCTCAATTTTTCGTACAGCCTGTTGTCCAGGTTACTGCCCTGTATGCTGTTGTCTTCGTTGCTGCCCAGGCGTCGGTCCAACTTGCTGCGGGGAAGGGATGTTCTCTATTAGCGGCGAAATGATCATATCACGCACGTTGCAAACTGTGACTGCTACAGATGGCTGCTACGTTTGGGGTACCACGTGTTGGCGAAACTGTCAACGGCACTGACGGGGTTTCTCGAATGAGGCATTACTCAATGAGATACCATGCCTTATCGTTTGTTTTTTTACGATATGTTTCGCGTCATGCCTATAGGCCGTAGGATTAAACATCGAGATAAGCTTACACGTTTCCCAAAAAAGCCGTTGTTGGGGCGACAAATTATAGCTCAAGCGATGAACCGCAAGGGCGCCAGCACACACATGTTTATTTCATTTGCCGTTGCTATCTCCTCCAATCAATATGCTTCCGCGCATCAACTTGACCGTAGCCCACGGTTCGAGTGCAGGACCACAAAGGAGCCAGCAATCTGACGTGAGAGCGTGCTACTAGCAGTTGCCGCCCTCGCAAAAACGGCTTTCTGTATGTTGAGGGCTCCGACGATCGGCGTGAGACGCTCTCGCTCGGACCGGGTTTGGTCTCGTAGATAACAAATGTCGATCAGCCCATAGTCTAGACGCCACGCAGTGTCGACCACCTCAAAGTCAATGTGCCGCAGTGTTGACCGGACCATATACTAGATGCCCCCAGAGTGTCGACCGGCCCACATTAGACGCCCTGTATGTAGCGTTGACGATATCGTACTATTAATACATATTGCAGCAGCTACCAGGCCTTGTCAGGTATCCCACGATGTGTCGATCAGCCCTTAATAATTGTCCCGCAACTTTGACCAGCCTGTGTGATATATTTCCGGCAGCGAGTACCATTTTTTCGAAATTATCCCGCACATAGGGATGCCTTCGCCCTCAAAACGCTCGCCCCAAGCCGTCTTCGCTCTTGGCACTCTGTGCTGGTCCTCGAATTTGCAAAACAAGTGCTTTCAAGACAATTCGGCCCTGTATAGGCCACGCTAACTCCTCGCTCAACATCTTCATTCCGAGGAACGTTCCACACCTCCGACAGGCCGTCGAGATATCCTTTCCATCATCTACATTGTTTTTCTAGGAATATCTAGCCTCGATATTTGGTATGATCTAGCTCATGCTTCCGGGTGGGACCCATACAATCTGCTTGATCTATTACAGGGGGCCATAATAAATAGGACCAAGTGTACACACAAAAACCTATATGTTTAACTCTATTTACTAACAATATTTGGTTCTATTTAGTATGGCCCCCCGTAGTAGCGCATGTTTCCCCCGGGTTGGGTCATTATTGTGCAGATCATACACAGCCTCTGACACCGGCCAGGGGAAGAGCTAGATGGTATACTGTGGATAACCGTCTACCAGGTATTTCTCCAACATGTACGACAAGGTTCCAATCTGTCACTATTCCGGCCGGGGGCTAGCCCCTCCTCACATCTTCGTTCCGACAAATTATCTACCAGGTAGGAAGTAGGGGCTAGTGTAAGGATTGGAGGGTCTCCAGTGATTCCTGTCTGTGCGTGCTGCGGTTCGGGTGCATACCTCATATTTGTCGGAGGCTTTCCCTCACTGCAGGAGCGCTAGGACACGGTGAATACTCCCATACCCTATATCTAGCACGTTGGTTTACCGAGGAACAAACCTGGTTCAACACGTTTGTAAATTTCGGGGGTATTGGATCATTTGTTAGGCTGAAGACCCCCGTCGGGCAGAAGGGCTTCAACCGGAAACTTCTCGGGGGGGGGCTGACCCGCGGATCAGCAAAAACCAGCTCTCGGGCCAACGTGGATCGACGCACGCGACATGGCCCGTCACCTCACGGGCCATGCCCCGACCCGACCCTAACCCACGCGAAAAGGTTTGAGATTTTTCGAAGCTCACCCGAGACGCGCAAACCATTCACCTCCTGTACTAAATATCACGTACGGGCCGTCATGCCCCTTACCCCACAGGTAATAGTTTCTTGATTTTCAAATCGGACCCGAGACTCGCGAACCTGTCACGGCCCGTATCGTATCTTACCCGGGTCATGCCCCGAAACGACCCGGGGTGAGATTGTTCAGATTCTCAAACCTGACCCGTGGCGAGACACCCAAAACTGTCGCGTTCCCCTTGACGTCTTCCGGTGCCAGGTGCATAGAAGAGATGGTGTGGGAGGGAGGAGACAATCTGCTTGGCCGAGGGGCCAGAATATATCTGGATAGCGATTTTGGCGATAGGGGGTGCAATTACGGCGTCCACATCAATACAGGGTGGTTTTACCCATGCCAAAGCACTTGGCGTGTCTTTAATCTTCAATCTTCAGGTGCGATAGGGGAGGGAGGGGGTACCGATGGACGATTTCGCGGGGGAAGAGGAGGGGGCGGGGGCGGGGGGGTGTACTCAATATCATGATGGACGATTTCGCGGGGGAAGAGGAGGGGGCGGGGGCGGGGGGGTGTACTCAATATCATGCATGGCCGTAGTCGTTTGACCATAGACCCCCGCATTCCTACAATGCCAGGACGGAGCACGTCGGGTTTATCACCGACCAGTCAGACGATGGTTGGTCGGGCCGAGGGCGAAGCGAAACGTGAGGCGTTCGGCAAGAGGCATGAAGGGTGCTTTTGATCCTACTGAAAACTGTTTGTGAGGCGGACGTTCTTGCATATGGATGGGCAGTGCCGCAATAGTTGAATTGAAGGGAGGGGAAATGGGCGGAGAAAGAGACAGTGGATGAGAGAGGTAGAGAGAAATATAAATAGAGAGGGTGGGGAGAGCGGGAGCGAGAGCGAGAGGGCGTGAGAGAGAGAGAGAGAGGTGGAGGGAGAGAGAGAGAGAGAGAGAGAGGGTCAACACAACGAGATACGCCTTATGAGAACATGACACTGAAACGGCGGTTGCTGCGATACATTCACCCACTAACATGCCTGTGCGCTCATAAGCGCTAACGGTTGTTACTTTGCGTGGTGTGGAGCTGCCTGTTTGATGGGTGCCATACTCCTTATTATGGCATCCGAGAGAAACTGCAGACACAACATCGATATATGAGCCCCCCGCAAATGGATGTGTGCTTCGCACATAAAATCCCCCCGTTATTGCTATGATAGGTGGTGTTAGACGTAGGCTGGTAACATAGTGCGGCCAGGTGAATGTTTTTCCTCGTCGTAAGTCCGAGAGACACAGCAGACCAACAACAACGGCCGTTGGTACACGAGCCCACTCACACACACGCCCTGCACTATATTCCCGCGAACATTGGTGTTCGTTCTCCGCTATGTGGGGCCGCTGCCTTCCCGACGGTTACAGCGTCGCCCACCGACTGTTCCTCAGGTCGGATAGATAGAATCATGATCCAGACCATCTCCCATGCTGCCGCTGTGATAGGTTGTGCAAGGATTTGCATGGCGTAGGTTCTGCAAGCGAGCCCGATAGTCATGCGGCAGCGAGCCGAACATTTACTTCGCTTCCACATTTCGTTATTTTTCTCGTCGCCTAGGCGTACCACTAAAAAGCGTCTTAGCCCCCTCTTTCCGTTTGGAGGCGAAGTCGACGGGGCGGTGGAACCGAGTGTTCCCCCTTCAGACTCTTCTCCCTTGCCTGGTTTTTCGAGGGAGCGTATTTTCGGCAGAAAACGTACACCACTGTAAGTTCGTGCGTCTTAACCCCCCACCCCCTTTTCCCCGCTTCTGTTTTACAGACGACTTTGAGTACGAGGTCGCCGTGAGATCGTGCGGGGGCCATGAAGCGTCCACGGTCCTCGCGTCCATCTGTTCGGAGTCTCGGTGCAACAATTCGATCGGGGACGTCGTTTCCTTCAGCCTAGACTATAGCCGGGGTGGCGGCTCCCGACACAGGGGGGGGTGGACGACGACCAAAGTGTCCGCAGGGTTCAACCCCGTGGCGATGCAGCTGAGCAACGAAGGAGGCGACCTTTCCTGGTAAGCGATAGGCGGCGGACGCACATGCTGTAGCTCGCAGGGGAGTGTGCACAGTTTCAGCTTGGCCCAGCTTGCGCTGAATGGTTGAAATACACTTCGCGTTTCAAGCCCTACAAATATACGTAAACCCTTGCCGCCCTGGGAAACGTCTGAGAGTTTGAGGGGTATGAACTATCAGCCATTTTTCCAGAGCGGACTTGGAGCCTTTTTGTGCTGTAGTCCCGTTGTCGGGAAACAAATCTGCTCAGATTTTCAGTGGTTTGTTCTCAAAACGGAACTGCAGCACTGGAATGGTTGAGCCGGTGGCCACTAGTGTAGGATATCGGACGTCCTTTTAGAGTTCGACACGACACGGGTTAGCGAAGAAAACTACTCCACACGATTTCGATGTTTGACGCACCGAAGCGTTCGTCCATCGAGTATACGCATGAAAATATCGGGGGCATGCCAGGAGATAGAGGAGGGCAAAACACGTTCCGATACGATTTGTCAACACGTATTACGGGGAACCATATTAAATAGGACCGACGGTACACACAAAAACCTACATATTTCGCATTTTTTACTAACAATATTTGGTATTGTTTACTATGGCCCACCGTAATAGTTGGGACATGGAGTCGAGCAACGATGGCGGTGGTGATACTACCATGGTTCCTATTAATAGGCAGCCATGGGGAGGGGACAAGAGATGGGTTTTGAGCCCAGAATGTCCCATACGTAAGGACAGAGGTCACGATCTACGGACGGGTCGTCTAGATAGTCTAGGTCCCCACCCGCCGTTTCGATTTGTTGTTTTGCAGGATCTTTACAGCGCAGATCCAGGCCCAAGAAACAGGTGCCAGCCTGTGCGGCTTGTACGGTTCCACCCGGCGGAAACATGAGCTAGACCACAATACAGATCCGCAAAGCATCGCCCCTGAAATGGTGTAGATCACTACGGGATAGGGTATATATGACAGACCGATCATGAGTGGAACATTTCGACGTACCCCTTCCCCCGCTCCTACGCGAGAAACCTGAGGGATGGAAGAGGCATGCGACCGTAGATGGTGGTTGTTTCGGGACCCAGAAGTTTCGGGCGAGAATATCAGGACATGATGCCCGGGGACATGATTAGAAGCGTTCCACGATAGTGATTCACCGTAATTTGCTGAGGCCCCTCACTTAAGGAGCTCCATACCTCTTCACCCGATAATTGACCTCAGCAAAACTATTGCAGCATCCCGATGAATATTCCCATGGCCCAAGTATACACCAATATAATTTTTCAAAGCAAGACTTTGGCGGGGGACCATAGTTAATAGGACCTACGGTACACACAAAAACCTATATATTTTACTTTTTTTCTTACAATATTTGGTCCTATTTACTATGGTCCCCCGAAATAGCATTCCGACGATCTTGGGGGGGGAGGAGCGACGTCATTCAGAAACCGTTTTGGCCGAAACGTGCTACCTCTACCGTAGAACCGCGTCGACATTCGAACGAAATATTCAGACAGAAGATTCTGACAGAAGGTGCGGACACAACATTCAGACAGAAGATGCGGACGGAGCGATTCCGACGAAACGTTCGGACTGAAAGGGATCCAGATGCGAGGAACCCCAGGGGAACACGAGGCACCTCCCCTCTTCCGTAGCAGGGGTGCATCCAAGGTTTCTGAAATGGAGGCGTTCTACGATAGAGGTCCACCCTGTTTTTTTTTAGGCTCCTCACTCTAGGAGTTCCACACCTCACCCGAAAACTGACCTCAGCGAAAATCGAAACGCATCGCGGCGAATAATCCCATGGCCCAAGTCTGCCAAATGTTTTTTTTTCGAAATCAAGATTGATATCCCGACGATTTGGTGTCAAGGAACGAACCCCGTCTTTCAGAAACAAAATAATAGCGGAAATGCGCGAAGTCTATCGTAAAACAGGTCGAGACCTTCTGAACGTCGAGGGCCTCTACTAGATACAAAGCTCGCGGTTCGCAGTGCCTACGAAAAATGTAGCTCGCTCAATCAATCCCTCAGGGACTGCGGTTCCGCTTTTTGGTGACATACGCGCTCGAATTAACTTGTTTATTTAACACCGAGACCAAAATGTTTCGTCCAGAAACAAACTACTTTAGTCCCCAAAACGGGGCTGCGGTTCAAAAAGGTTTAACGCGCCATAAACAATCCCACGACCTGGGCATTACATCTAACTCTGTACTGAATGGCCTCCCAAACGTACTGGTCGATGTCATCAGCGGACAAGCCACTCTGTCAGCCGGGACAACGTTGACAGCAAAAGGCTACGTACCCCTTTCTACCCCATAATTGTCCAGCCTCTCGTTTTTCGGGGGGGGGGGGGGGGGGGGAAGGAAGAGAGCTGTTTCTACTCTACCTTCTTCTACGATACCCCTTGGCGTTTTAAGTGCGGGAGTTCAGAATATTTAGGGGTTCACTATGCGGGCCTCAAGCTCTGCATCTGTGTCGGGACGCGCGCTACGGCCACAACAAGGCGTGCCTCGCAGCACCTTTGGGGCTAAGCTGTCACGCGGATTCTACTGTGGAAACCACCAATAAGGCATACTTTAGTGTTGCACAATATGTCCCGCTGATACCTGCAGCCAAGAAGCATTCGGGTGGTGCTATTGCCGGTTCTCCGACGTGCCCACCTCCCACGCCGACAAGGGATACTTCCTGAGAGGCGTTATACGCTAGAGATTCACCCCAATTGTTCTGAGGCTCCTCACTCCAGGGGCTCCATACTTCACCCGAAAACTGATTTCAGCCTAATTCAAATTGCCTCCCCTATGAATAATCCCATGGCCCGAGTATACAAACACGTCTTTTTTCGAAACAAGATTGACATCCTCACGAGGTTGGGTTAAGAAGCGCCCCGTCTTTCAGGAGAACAAAAAATATCTGAAATGTGCTAGCCCTCTATCGTAGTACGCGTCCTCAATCCCCTCGTGATTGGCGTGCTCCACCTTCCCTCCCGCGTTGACGCCACCCACGAGGAAGGCCGTTCATCAACATCAGTGGATGCAGTGCCGTATTCCTTTCAGCACAGCGATGCTACCAGCTCTCGCCGGTGCCGCCGCTCGGTCTCTTGAGGCGATCGGCTTGTTCTTCTATCCCTCCGAACGTCGGCTGTAGTAGGTGGTGAGGCGCCCGGAGCCTCCTTTAAAAGGCGAGGAGCCTCGGAAAATGTTGCGCGTGCACCCGCCCCTGCCGCCGCAGCATGCTTCATCGTTTCCAATGTGCCGTTGTGCCATCACTCCCACAGTTTTCGGGTCGAGGCGCATGAGAGGGCGTCTCGCGCTTGAATTGCCAGGTGCCTGGTAGTTTTTGATGAAGAAAACCGAGAGACACACCGCAGCTGCTGAGACATCCGAGACCATAGCAGCTCAGAGAGCATTTTTCGCCCAAACTCCTGCGTGAAAGTTCGCGTGTGTGATCGAGTCAATCGTGCGTGCTGCCACGGTATGCCTGTATGCAGGTGGGGGGCGGGAGGGGGGGGGGAGACATATTCTATTTATCTAACTTGTGAGGGGAACCTTGTCGCGGCACTCCGTCGTTACCTCCGCAGGTGTGCTGACGATATTTCGTTCAACGGGTACCGCCTGCTGAGCACCAACCTCTCGCCCCTAGAGCATGTGCTGGAAGTGGGAGAGCAGCGGTACTTCTACAACCTCCAGCTTCGCGGTGAGCTTCTACACGGTTTTGTTCTTTTTAACGTGCATGTCACACTCTAGACAACTACCCGCAAGGTTTATACCGCAATTTGGTTCCTTGCTGGCATCGATTGTAACTGGGTGAACAGGCCGAAGGACAAAAGCAACCTCATTGCCCTCTACAACTCCCACAGCCCCCACCTTCGCGGTGAGCGCACACAAGCACGTGTCCTCTCGGACAGACCCCGATGTACTGCTGTAGTTCCGCACTTGCCGCTTTGAGGCGTTGTGCAGGATCAGCATAGTAAAAATATCCAACCCAGGGAACGCGTGCTACGCCGTGCAGATAATGAATATATGTACGTATATATGTACCAGGTATGTATGTATGTATGTATGTATGTATGTATGTATGTATGTATGTATGTATGTATGTATGTATGTATGTATGTATGTATGTATGTATGTATGTATGTATGTATGTATGTATGTATGTATGTATGTATGTATGTATGTATGTATGTATGTATGTATGTACCTATCTATCTATCTATCTATCTATCTATCTATCTATCTATCTATCTATCTATCTATCTATCTATCTATCTATCTATCTACCTATCTATCTATATTTCTATCCACCTATCGGTCAATCTGCTTATTTATCTATCTATCCATCTACCTATCTCTCTATCTCTCTATCTATCTATCTATCTACGAGTATCTATCTATCTATCTATTTATTTATCTATCTATCTATCTATCTATCTATCCATCTATCTGCCATTAAGGGTCTAGATCGTCAAGTGGACTTCGATGATGATCTGCACAAGAGACGTGCAGTAGCTTGGCGTGATAAGCAGACGCGTGCTGATACAGCGGTAACACGGTATGTGCTGTCTTTACATTTAATCGTCCTTTCTACCCAGCTTCATCGGTACACCCGAGTACGTACATATACTGTGCCTAGGCCTTCGGGCTGCTCGTCGGGTCGCCCGTTCCTTTTTTGTTCCGATCCAGTAGCAGCGTGGGTAGGTGCAGACGCGTTCTATTCCAGAGGTAGCACATTTCCGCTGAAACTGTTTTCTGATTGACGAAGCTCCTTAACCCGAAACCATCGGAAGGCCAATCTTGTGTCGAAATATGACTTTTTTGTATGCTTGGGTCATGGAATTTTTCATCGGGATGCAGTTTAATTTTTGCCGAAGACAGTTTTCGGGTAGCTTACTATAAATATGGAGCTCCTCGAGTGAGGAGGCACATATAGTTTTGGGTGAACCTCTATCGGAGAACGCCTCCGCAATTGGACGGAGAAGCAAGGGCTGGGGTTTCCCTGCGATAGAAATGGAAGGCAAGAGCCGTGAGCGGGGAGGAGAGGAGGAAGGCCTGCTTTGTGACCCCGAATCTGAGCTGAACGACTAGGGTAGCAGGGGGAGATAGAAAGGGATGGGCGGAGGTAATCAACGGGAAGAAAATGTGGAAACGGTGTACTAAAAAAACATGTTTTGGGTGTGAGAGGTAACCCTAACCCTAACCTGGAGCGAGAGAGGAGCGCCATGAAAGGTATCTCCGGTAGGTGCACGGTACCTGCCATTGGACGCACGATGGTCATAACGCATGTAGAGGTGGGCTTAGACACCCTTTGCTTGCGCTGGTACGACTGCTCTATTGTCGGCGTAGCGGATGGGTTTTGATTGTGGTGTGAACGAAATATCCTCCTCGGCGTGGGAAAATTCTAGCTACGAGGATGCGTCCCGTTCCAAGTCGACTTGCCCGCCCACTGACAAAGCCATGGAGGCAACATTTGAGCTGGTACTCGAGCGACCCGACACCCGGCCCCCGCACCTGGTCTTTTGCGGAAAGAGCAAGGACTAGGAACATCACCAGAAGAGTTATGAAGTGCAGCAGATTCCTCCGATCCGATCGTTTTTCTCGAACGATTTTCGATCGACACCATGAGCGCTTCAAAGGCGACGATCGTTTCTCGATTTTTTCAAATACCGTCTTTCACCGGCTCTATGGCCCCATCACCAACTGTGTGTGTCGGATGTACTTATTTATTGCATGGCCGTAGTCGTATGACCATAGACCCTAGCATCCCTAAAAGGCCGGGACGGAGCACGTTGGGTTTTCACGGACCAGGCAGACATGGCTTGCGCCACGCTCGAAGCGCCGTGGGGTGTTGGCACGAGTCGTATCGACGGTGTGTTGCATCCTGTACAAAGAACCGCTTGCGATGAGGACTTTCTTGCGTATGGTTGACAGCGTTGGAGGGGGGGAAGGGGGTGTACTCAGAATCAGGCATGGCCGTAGTCGTATGACCCTAGACCCTCGCATCCCTACAATGCCGGGACGGAGAACGCTGGGTTTTGACCAACCAGGCATGAAGGGTGCGCTGCATCCTGCTAAGAACCGCTTCTGAGGCGAGTTTTCTTACACATACTCGACAACGTCAATGATGAGCTGAGTTATGATCTGGTGTGGCCACTGCCAGAGACAGCAATGGGTTTACTGTGTAACTGCCTCGTGGGTGCCTTCCCATGTACACATCACGGGATACAATCACCCCCTCGTGCGGCGGAGACAAGGTTCTCCCCGCACAAAAATGATCTAACCGGGCCGCGAGCCGTCATGACCGCCAAAAAACGAAACGGTACACTGGTTGCCTAGCTCACGAAGTGAGAGGCGTGTTTTCTTGCATCGTCGCCAATCGACGCGTGATCTGTAGGTAAATACATCCACCATGTATCTATCGATGGGGGGAGGGGAGATTTGGGCTCGCTTCTTCCTCCCCCCGAGCTCGCTGCCCCGAAGTCATTCGAAATTGAAAGCGCCCCATCACATTTCAAACGAGTTTTAACTCGTAAGCGACCTCTACCGAATCGATTGAAACTCGTTCGAACTGATCATTCGATTCCCAGCCCTGACCCTCGCACGGGTATGCGCCCCCCTCCACGCCCCGCCCCCTCCCCTCATTTTTCCTCCCCCTCCCCCCCGCCCCCCCCTCTCCTTCACCATGTTTTTGCCCCCCCCCACGACGACCACCGCTCGCTTACACTCAGGTCTGGACATGCCTTTGAACGAAATCTCCGCTGGAGGCACAGGTACGGCGCGCATACCTTGTGCAGACAGACGCGCGCGGCGAGAGGAGTGACCCAGCAACGTTGTAGCCAGTTATTGTTTTTTACTCTGTGTTGTGACGGGAGCCACTGGACGGAGGAACTACTGCCCATTACTCTTTTTTGTCTCCAATTTTCGCTTGGTTTTCTGTAGCGCGTCTATTTTGTAGTAAGACCACGACCACGTGATTGATGGCAATGGTGACGCTTAGCTAACCAACCCTTTAGGGACTGGACTTCCGGTTTTGGGGATAAACCACTCAAGAATTGGAATGGTTCGCCCCCCCAAAATCGGAACTTCAGTTCTGTGAAGGGGTTTGCAGCTACGAGCGTCATCATCGCCCTGTGCCAGGAAGCCAGTTGTTCGGGTGAGAGGCACAAGTCTCCTTGTGTGTTGAGAAAGAGCTCCCATTACTTCAGGCCCACCCACCAAACCCTTGACACCTATGCACTCACACCCCTCGCGTGGATGGGATCTACATAAACCGACTCTAGCCTGTGTGAGGTTTTCACCGGTCGACACGGCTATAACGACACTTGCTACCCTGATCCTACGCCAACCTGATCCCACCCGGGCCTGATCCGAGTAAATACCTTTTTTTGCCACCGACATAGTCCGTTTTGAGCCCTGATTCCGCGCTGACCTGATCCACCAAACGCGAGGGTTTCCACCCGGAGGCCACAACATAGCGGTACATTGTGTTTGTCCCGTGATTTGCTTTCCACAGACTCGTGTGCACAATTTTCGATAGCTGGACCTCCCTGTGTTGCGTTCGACGCTTGCTATCCTATCTTGAGAGAAAGTCCGGCCCGCAAGCGGTTCTCAGATGTCATGGGGGGTGGACCCCACCTCTCCCTGCGACTCGTTGAAACGCCTCTACCTCACGAGCAAAACTTCGCCTCTTCGTGCAAGCGATGTCTGCCTCCCGTCGGTGCAAAAATCCGGCGCCTCCCCTTCTCGTCCCGGCGTTGTAGGGATTCGAGGACCTACGAGGCGTCCTCCGATGAGGGTTTCAAACTTGGGAAACAAAAAATATAATCTGAGCTCCCACCACGCACAGGCACCCTTACCGGGCGCCAAGTTGAAGGAGGTACAGCAGTGTCACAGTTCTCGGGGGTATCTGGAACTGTCGGAAGTTGCGCGCCCCGCACACCCCAAGCATCAGACGTGTTCATGTGTGTCGTCCCCCGCTGGCTTCCGCATTATACCGTGGGGGGATATAGGAGCCTCAGAAAAAGTAAGAGTGTGAACCCCTATTATCGTACGTAGAACGCCTCTGCTGTGGTCGTGTTAATGCGGACATACATTTCTTGAGGACCCCAAATAGGGGTGCTACCGATTTTCAGACGTACCGTGTTGTTTATTTTGTTTTTGTTTGTTTGTTTGTTTGTTTGTTCTTTTTGTTTTTTAGTTTTTTGTTCCCATCCAATCTATCATCATCTTCCCCCCTATTTTCTCTTTCTGCTCTCTGTTGGTAGTCTTGAAAACTCATATCTGGGGGCACAGAGGAGGCTTTTTCCTTCGCCCGCTTCCCCACGAAGGTCCTCGTGCTTTTGCACTTTTTTTTTTGTATCGAGAAGGCTTCTGCCCTTCCTTCCCTCTCTTCGACTCGGGCCGTGAGTTTTATTTAGCGCTACCCCCCCCCCCCCCCCCCCCCCCCCCCTGCTTCGCCGTCGCTTGCCGTTCCCTCCCCGTGAAAATTAACGCGTACCTGGTACCTGGTACCTGGTATGTGGCACAACCTTGTCGCTGCACTAAACAGGAAATAAATTTGAAGACAAAGCGTGGGAGGTGGTGACGGAGGTCGGTGGGGATGCCAGTTTTGTGTTTTTGAGTATCGAGCATCTATTTGTTGACGGCGGGGGGTGAACAGTTGTGCTTGCTCACATGCGGACAGATCATCCACAGATAGATAGATCATGATCCAGGTCATCTATTATTCAGCAGTGCCTCCCGTGCCGTTCGTGTGAGGTTATGGAGGATCTGTGTAGCACAGATCCGCCTCAAGAAGCATGCGCTGCAGATGACAGAAGCCGCAGATTGTACGTGTCCCACCCAGAAACACAAGAGCTAGATCGTACAAATACCGGGAATGTACCCACAGCACCTTGGAGGACCCAGGCCATGAACCGTCGGAATCGATGATCTGTTGGACGTGTAAAAACGTGCACACGCCCGGGACGCGTGCTACCACAATAGAGGTACGAGTACGTAAAACACATTTTTCACGACAAAACGTTTTGCTAACCCATTTATTGCCGCGGCCCCGTTTGGGGGACACACCACTCAAGTTCTAGGCAGTATCAGCGAAGGATAGGGGGCAGTTTCCCATTCAGTACCGCAGTTCCCTGTTTGCGGGACAATCCGAGGAAACTACCAACTATCGTTCGCTGGAACACCCGTTTGCATCTTACCGCTCTGGCTGGAAATATAAGGAACGTTCATACATCAATGTGAAGACCACCCGGGCCTTTTATATCCGGCCAGAGCAGTGCCACATACAATCTGGCCCGAAATATTAGGGTCGTTTATACAATAGCATGAAGACGAAGCGCCCCTTATACTGCAGCCCCGGAGTGATGACAAGTTTTTCGTTGGACACCTAAGGCCATCGAGTTGTATATCGTTTTGTTTTTTTTCCAAAATATATCAGATTTTAGGTTGGGGTCCATATAGAGCTTTCATACGAGGAGTCGCGAGAGAAAATAGGCGCACCCCTCTCGCATAGAGCATGTCCCGAATCCCTAGGCTTGATACTCTGGTTTACCCGAATATACTTTCCGAAATCACGAGGTCTTGGTTCCCGGAACAAGGTTTTCAAGGGTGGGTCTAGCACGGTATGAGCTACGTAAACTCGGGGGGAGTACCCGCGTACCTACCCAAGTGTCGTGCCCAAGCTCACCAGGTTTGTGTTTCCGGATCTATTCAGGCATCATGCCCCAAACCACCCTTACGGGGCGCCATAATAAATAGGACCTACGGCACACACGACAACCTGTATATTTACCTATTTTTTCTAACAATATTTGGACCTATTTACTATGCCCCCCCGTAATAGGACTGGTGCCCGGGTTTACCCGAGTGTCATGACCAATCTCTAGGTTTGTGTGTCCGGATCTTCCCAGGCATCATACCCAGAACCACTATTACGGGGCACCATAGTAAATAGCACCTACGGTGCACACAAAAATCTATATATTTACCTATTTTTTTCTAATAACTTTGGGTCCTATTTACTATGGCCCCCCGTAGCAGGAGTGGTGCCTGGGTTTACCCGAGAGTCATGACCAAAATCGCTAGGGTTTGGTAGCTGAGGACCCCAGCGTAAACATCCAACTAAACTATCACTATTTAACGGCGTGCAACGACATGAGCAGAGGACCTTCGGTGATTTTACCGCGCGGGTTGCCAGGGTGTTCGTGCGTAGATTGAGGCTACCGTAGGGAGAGGGGGGGGGTGTACTCGATAGGAGATATCTACTCGATCTCATGCATGGCCGTAGTCGTATCGCCATAGACCCTCGCATCTCTACAATGCCGGGACGGAGCATGTTGGGTTTTCACCGACCAGGCAGACATTGCTTGCACCAAGCGCGAAGCGCCGTGAGGTGTCTGGCGAGTCACATGATCGGCGAGCTGCATCCTACGAAGAACCGTTTTTTTGAGGTGGACTTGCATACGGATGACCGCTTCAGCGAGTTGATTTAATTTCCGGCGTAGGTATTTCCAGAGACAGCAATAGGAGTACTACAGCATGTAACTGCATCTTGGGTGCCTTACCATAAACACTACCTGGTACCTGGTACGTGATAATATCATTCCCACCATTGCGGGGGACCCTAGTTAATAGGACCTATGGTATACATAAAAACCTACATATTTAACCATCTTTACTATCGATAGTTGATCCTATCAACTATGGCCCCCCGTAATAGTGCAGAGTAAAGGTTGTGGAGGGGGCGGGGGGGGGGGTATTTGTTGATTGCTTTCCATAGTGATTTGACCATTGACCACGCATAGGGGACTGTGGGGGGGGTGTACTCATAATCACGCATGGCTGTAGTCTCATGGTCACAGACCCTCCCATCACTACAATGCCGGGACGGAGCACGCCGGTACCTGCAGTTTCACAATCCCACGACGACGGATAACACAAGAACACTGAAAGACGCTGAAATATTTGCGAGAGTGAATGTAATTGGATAAGCGCTCGCGTTAGGGCCCCCAGACCATTTGACACAACAGCCCCTGAACGTGCTCTCCCTTCGCTAGCGATGCAGCTCACTCTTCATGCGACTCGCGCTAACGCCTCACGGCGCTTCGCGCTTGGTGCAAGCAATTTCTGCCCGGTCGGTGAAAACCCGACGTGCGCCGCCCCGGCATTGTAGGGATGCGAGGGTCTATGGTCATACGGCTACGGCCATGCATGACAATGAGCACACACACCCTCCCCTCCGCTCGGCCCGCTCGGCCCAAACACGGCTTTCGCCTCCCAACCCGTGAAATACATGTTGACGTTCCGGTCGTCCAGGTGATCGTCGCTGTGTTGGCGGGGCTTATCTTCTACGCGACAGTAGCTTCGGCTAACTTCGTGGCGAGGACAGTCGCTTCGCCTTCGTGGAGTGCGACCGGTGCCGATTTTGCTGCAGCGGCCACCGGTTTTCGTGACGTCGACCGTAGCGGTGGGGATGGCGGTAGTGGTGGTGGTGATGGTGGTGGCGATGGCGGTCGTTCGCTTTGCGCGGCATGCGGAGCGCACCTATCGACGGCAAGCTTCCGGACAAGGGAGAGGCTGCGCGCCGGTAGCAGCAGCACCAGGACGCGGCGCGCATCGATGATGTTCCCCTGGGGAGCACTCGGCCGCGCTAGCCCCAACCCTGGCGCTGACAAGTGGGAAAGGTCGCACGGGTCGGACCACTTCAGCGAGCTGGAGATGAGGACAGTTACCCCGGCGACGTGGATGGAGATAAACGCTGCGGACGATTATCGAACTCCCCAGGGCGGGACAATAGGTGCCAACATGGCTACTAGTAATGACGGGTGGATTGAGCCAGCCAGGACTGGCAGATTGCCGCCATCGGATTTTTCATTGCAAGGAACGCTGAACCAGGTTTCCAACAGTAGTGGGGAGGCGTTGTGTCCAAGCGGGGGTGGGTCCGGAGGAGGGGGGGCACTCCAACAAATGCGGAATTTCAGGTTGGCGTCGTCGAAACAAGTGCCTGGCAGGCGGCATCCGTCATCGTCTGCGGCATCGCCCATGTGACTTTGAGTTTGTTCGCGTGATCAATGGTAGTCTTGGATTGTTTGGCGAAATCGAAGAATGACCCCTGCCCACGGTAGCAACGGTTGTACTGTTTGGGCTCAACAGTTTGTGTCCGGTTGAGCTCCTCAAATGAGCAACTACCGTCTTACTTTATTTAAATTCGCCATATTTCAGTTTAGTATACTCCGGCGGATTGGTAAGAACAAAGCTTAAGCCCGTCACACTTCCATGTTCCAATTTCGTGGCGTGTGCCAGTTTAGCCCATAGACTACCGGCTTGTGGTACGGGAATTCACCCATCACGGGGGGATACAGTAATCAGGGCCCACTATGCTCGCCCAAAATACTGGAATATACAGATCTTTTAGTGCACATGATGTGTCCTGTTATTACTATGATTGTGGTCCCCCGTGAAAGTATATTGCAGCGCATATGTGTATATAATATATACGCACACGTCTGGTTCGAGCTGCGACAACCAAGTTCTTCGAAGTCATGTATCTCTGGTGAGTTATTTAGCCCCTCTTGGAATAGGCACCCCCCCCCCCCCCCCCGACGAGACATTCTCCCAAGAGGGACTCTCCTCGCCAGCAACGCTTTCACGACACCCCTGTACTGTACCAGGGATATACATACAGGTAGTCGGGGGCCCCATGCTGGTCATGACGGGCCCCTCCCTGGTACAGTACAGGACGATATTGAATGTTTAGGGTTAGGGTTCGATAGTTATGAAAGGCAGCGCCCGCCGCCGCCTCCCCATGCAACGTGTGGCATGTGACTTCAGTAGGCCTCTAGTGGTGGCCGACGACAATATTGTGCGAAACAATGGGTGCGAGGGTTCGATTCTCCCCGTCGGCAACGCTTTCTCGTCCCCGAACTATAGTTTTCGGCTGGTTCATTCGATATGTTTTGTGGTTATGATGTATGATATGTACTCGCGTACGTCAGATCGAAATGAAAGTTGGGCGCGGGGTGTGGTGGTTATGATGTCTGATACGCACTCGCCTACGTCAGATCACAACGAAAGTTGGGCGCGGGTTCGAAGATACCGCCAGCAAGATCGTTGTCGTTCCCCCGAACGGTCATCTCTTGGATTCGAACAATGGTCATCACTGATACGATAGCTTTTTTCTGGTGAACGCTGTGCTAATAGCACATATGTGGCGGTGGATGCCGCAGCTGTAACATTGTGGTGCCCCCTTGAGTGGAAGTTGTACACTAGCGAATTTATTTTGAGGGTCTATTTGGCTCTCGTGCTGGCGCGCTATTTGATAGTCGTCGTCTTGGCATTTTTGTTTTCTCGTTTCTTTCGTTTTTTTTTTCCCCCTAGGAGATGACGGCGAGAGGGGGGTCGAAGCCGAAGTTTTTTTTTTTTCGCGTACTTCAGTAGGAGCGGAACCTTAAGGGCCACATATTTCGAACTGATCGGACTCGTCAACTCAGGAGGAAACTACCCCATACCATCGAAATACACCCTTAGTGTAGCGATATACCTCGGCCATGGGAGTGTTCAGAGGTATTCTACGATAGGGGTTGTCCCTATTTTTTCTGAGGCTCCTCACTTACGGAGCTGCATACCTACACCCGAACACTGACTTCAGCATAGCATAGCAGAGCTTAGCGTGGCGTGGCATAGCATGGCATGGCGTGGCATAGCATGATATAGCTTAGCCTAGCATAGCCTAGCATAGCATAGTACAGCTTAACATAGCATGGCGTGGCGCGTCATGGCGCGGCAGAGCGTGGCATGGCATACCATGGCGTGGTGTGGCATAGCATGGCATGGCATAACATAGCATGGCATAGCTTCATGCGTCTTTGGTTCGATAAATAATTTGTTTTTTTTCGGGCTACGTATACATCGAACGCGAGACGACTGCGGTTCCTTTCCTCTATATCAAAAATCGTGCGCCCTGCACCTCAATCATGTTTAGTTCCGCGCATGCCTCGACGCGGCGGCGGTGACCTCCTCCGTTCCACCCCAAGACCCTGAGCACTCCAGCCAAGTTTTCAGTCAGGGACGGTGCGACCGACAGTTTCTCTTAGGTATCGACCCGCGATGCGTTGCGGATCTCTTGATATGCTCCTTCCCAGTCGGTCGAGGATTCTATATAGGGGCAGGTTAAGCCGTGCCGGCCGCCCGCTACCGTAGTGCCTGCGAATTCGCCCGACACTGATGGGCGTATCCAGTGGGGCAGCGTGTCCAGGGAGTAGTGCCAGTGCCCTCCTCGTTGACGGTGTTGTTGTCGGCTGACGCATACGGGCGCGACAGGAAGATCACAGCTCTCGAGTGGTGGACCATTTATGTACGTGTGTGGGATGTAGGTGTGAAGGGTCGTGCTACTCCGGCCATCCCTCTTCTTGTGCCCTTCCCCTCTCGCCCGTCTCGCCACGTGCAGGCCCTGCTTCACAAGCGGTTCTTAGCAGGATGCAGCACACCCTCCATGCGGCTCGCCGAACACCTCGCGTTTCGCTTCGCGCCTGTTGCACAAGCAATACCTGCCTGGTCGGCGGAAACTCAACTCGCTGCGTCCCGGCATTGTAGGGATGCGAGGGTCTATGTTCATACGACTACGGCCATTCTTGACGTCGAGTACATCCTGCTCCCTCCTTATGCGTCGCGGTTCTCCCGCATGCTCCTGTCGCGTCTCGGTTGATGGTTCTCGATTCAGGTGTATGTAGCGGTACAATACTTCGTATGTGCACAGCCGAGCTTTATTGCGTAAGGGCCGTTCGTTGCTGTCCCAGGGGTTTGGGTTTCCAGAATTTCCGGAATTGTGAAACTTTAAAACTAGTTTCAAGACAGGAGGCGTTCTGTTAATTTTTTTGAGAACTTCCTGGAGGGCAAAATGTGGGAAAAAATCAAGTTGAACGTCTTTGGGAAA
Organism: Nereocystis luetkeana; assembly: GCA_031213475.1. Lineage (NCBI taxonomy): Eukaryota > Phaeophyceae > Laminariales > Laminariaceae > Nereocystis > Nereocystis luetkeana. The sequence goes on along the minus strand of JARUPZ010000017.1, from coordinate 4,675,506 downwards.
CAAACCAGGAAAAAATCTGGAAGATGCAAACAATTGCGCGAAAAACAAACCTCACACAAATCTGTAATTTCTGAGTAAAATAACTCTCCGGTAATGACAACGGCTTTGAGAAGAGCGCTGAAGGCCGAGAATATGTCGCCTGTTGCGCATCAGAGCTACACCATCGAAGAATGTAAGCTCTTTCGCGGAGGAGGTGTGCCAAAAGCCGAAGACTATGAAACACCTCGCGCGACGCCGAGGACACCACATAATGATTCAGCATAAATCTCGTGTGGTTCATCGGTGATGGATACCGGAACCGTATTGTACCGGAAATACCGTAGTACGTTATCGGTATCGGTAAAATACCGATGTCGGGAAAAAAGGGGGGCGGTATCGATATTATACCGATACCGCCGTAATACGGTATTGCGGTATTTGACGTCTCCACTGTGCTAAAGGCTGTATATGAAATACACAAGCATTTACAGCCTACCAGAGCATCACAACGGGTCACAAACCACAACTTATCGGCGATATGATGAACACCGAAAAACACCCTGTACGGTATTTTTCGGTAATTGGCACTCCCAGGTTCTTCCGAGGAAAACCGAAAACGGCCTCCTCTATCTCTTTTGGTCGGTTTTCGAGGTTGTCGCGGGGTCCGTGGGCCGTTGTCACGATATTATACAGGAGAAGCTCGGGAGCTTCGAAGTCGGGCAACGTAAGGACATGCATGACAGACCGCGTGAAAATGTGTTCGTGGTTGCAGTTGCATCGAAACCAAGGCCGGTTGTTGCATCGAGTCCTGTTTGTTTGTGGTCTGCCTTGCTTTCCGTAGCTAGCTTTCGTTCTTACTTTGTTTGTTTTGTTTGGTTTAATAATAGTAGCTCTCCCCTTTTGGTTTCTTCTCGAAGTACGCCCATATCCGCCTTGTTGTGTAGTAGTCGTGTTGTCGCGTTACCTCAAAAGTAATTTCGATTTTTCTCGTCCGCTTTCTTGGCTTTCTTTTATTTTCTACCTGGTAATGTTTCAGTTTAGTTCTCGGGTCTTGACTGCCTTGGGTTCTTTCATTGCGTGATTTCCTGTTTCCCGACTTTCGCAGTGCCCCCGAGCAATCGGCCACAGCCTTGCAAGTTAGAGGTGTGGGAGTGGGTTGTGAAGTGACGCATCTTCGACCCATTCTCCGATTTCTCCGGGTTGTTTTTGTTCATACATTACTTTTTTTATGAATCTAATGTATACATATTTATACGGCCCTTCAGGGTGGGTTAGTGTCAGGGTATCCCCTCTCCCTTGTTGCGGCGGTATGGCTCGTAGCAATCGTCCCCTCATCGTACCTGGCAGGCGTTATCGCCTGCGCTTCTGATGAGCGCCTCGCCCCTTCGTTCAGAAGACAAAAACATCCCTAAAGATCCCTTCTCCCAGATTGCTAAACCTACTCCGAAATAATGCATCTTGATGCACGCTCTCGTGAGGCTGCACAAAGACACAAAAAAAACACAGACATGGAACCGCACTTCCATACACCTATGTCGCCTCTTTAGAAACACCAAGGCGATCAGGGTGCATCTCAGCCATTCAGAACAGGAATAATCTCTTCCGATCTAAACATGGAATTATTTCAAGGGGGCGGGAAACGGTCACAGGCGAGGGTGGGCACAGCAACAATACCGCAGGACACCCTCGAGGCCACCAACGTCAAGCCGTGAATGAACGCCAAACCACAGAGTAGGGACCTCCCCACACACCAGGTAGAAAGCAAAGGTCGCCCTACGCCCGAGGCGAATAGGGTGCGCACCAGCCATTGGGACGGGAGTATCCCACTTGCCACCTAACAGATATTCTGTACCGGAAGCGCGCCACCGTAGGGGTGCACGTACCCGGTATGTTTCTCGGAGGCTCTCCTCGCTTCGAGGAGCGCGCGCGCTCTCTCTCTCTCTCTCTCTCTCTCTCTCTCTCTCTCTCTCTCTCTCTCTCTCTCTCTCTCTCTCTCTCTCTCTCTCTCTCTCTCTCTCTCTCTCTCTCTCTCTCTCTCTCTTTCTCCACCCAAGCGCCCGGCGAAAAACACATCCGACGGCCACTGAAAAAACATGAACGGCAAACGAGCGATATATGAGTGTAGTTTCTGGGATAAGGAGCGCCGTGAGCCACGAACAGGCTCACCTGTAAAGGCGTTATCTTCATCGTAGCACGGCTCACAAAGCTTACCATACTAGCGAGGATGCCCGGTCCAACACACGCACATATAAACATAAGCCGCCCAACAAGCACAACCCGTACGCGCTACACGTACGTACGAAACAGTACTCTATACGGGGGACGATAGTAATTAGGACCAAATATTGTTCGAAAAAAAACAGAAATATAAATGTTTTTGTTGTCTATACCGTAGATCCTATTTACTACCATGGTATGGTCTCCAGTTATACTACGCTCCACGTGCGTTATAACGATTAGCTTCGTGAGGTAAACCGCGATCAAATTTCGACCAAAGAGTCACCCCACGGTAGGGGTTGCACTTTTTGGGCCAAAGGTTTCTGAACAATCGAGTTCCTAAAGTGAGTAACTACCAGTCAAGATGAAAACTTTACTCGTATAATCGTTTTAGGACTAGCGCATACAAGTGCCGGTCGGGTGGCACGAACGAACTTCCTCCAAGTATTGTATCGGGTGAGACATGAGCTATTACTGTGAGGGGATCATGAACTTCTGGTGCACCCCTACCGTGGGATGGCTCCAAACGAGAAACCAGGAGGCGAAGCGCTCGGCGGGTGCCACACCACGACCGAACGAACGAGCGCTCCACTACGTAGACGACGCGTGTTTCCCGCGTAGAGGACGCGTGTTTGCCTTGTAAAGGATAGCACCTAACGTTCCGGAACTTCACCACCACTCGATGATGGTATGGGAGCCCTGTGCCTTACCCCCCCAAAAAAACCTTCCTTATGAGCAAACCTAAATGTGCGACCCGATGCGCACTATATAGGGGTATTCCAAACACAAGGGGGGGCGAGGAAGTCGGGCAGTAAAAACAATAGGTGCTTTTGCCAAAAAGAGGTATACCCATGTAGTAGAGCACAGCGTCACTTCATTCCGCATACGTACGCGCATGAGGTACAGCGCCAACGTCTCTGAAAAAAGGGTACCTTCGTGCCCACCCGAGGAGACTGCGACCCAACGCCTAGCTTACGTACGGACGGAGTAGAAACCCCGTTTTTTCCTGCAGCAAGCGATAGGGGACACAGCAGGGGCAAAAAAAGAACAAGAAGCTCCTACGGGTATCAATGCTGATGCATAACACGCATGGTGATGTCACACAAGCCCTCCGACGAACGTCGAAGCTACTTTTTATTTTCGGTAGGCAAGGTGCAAACGCCGAGCGAAGCGGTCTTCTCTAGTGGAACGACCTCGTTGAGACGTTTCCCAGAAGCATCTCCACCAGTTACGTTGTGATTGCCCCCCCCCCTCCCCCTGGCTTTGGAAAAAAATCGACTTCAGAAATCCGCATCAGGGGGGGAGGGGGGGGGGGGGGGTGATCTTGCGTGTTGTATACGGTGTCAATACCTGGGATCGAATGCATACGGATACCCCTACTAACGATGGTCTGATCATCATGCCTAGATAAACCGCACACAAGCATGAGGCCCTGGATTGGCCCGTACTGCTGCTGCCTTTGGCAAGGAGGGGGGGGGGGGGGGGGGGGGGGGTATCATCGAGGGGGGCAGCGCTCATTCGGCCACAGGAGTACAATTCCGTGAGGCTCGACAAACATGCGACAACTAACTGCAGAAAACTCTCGCCGCGTCCTCGACCCAAAACCGTCGCTATCGCAGCAAGCAAAGCAGGCTCATCGCCACTGATCTACTGCGTCTAATTTATTGAAGCTGTTACAAGGAGGCAAACCCCCCGCTGATGCACTGCTTTATCGTTATCTCGAAGGCATCAACGCTGCCTACTCCTACCAACGCACGCACTGCAAAACACGTTTTGCGGGTGTTTAAGAGGACCCCCCCCCCCCCCCCCCCCCCCCCTACACCCACAACGCAACCTGCTCATTTTGCGGCCGTGAAGGCACGAACCACACCCTGCGAGCACTTCGTTTAACCCCTTCGTTTTGTACCTCGAGGGCAGGGAGAAGGGGAGAGAGGGGGGGGGGGGTTAACTCCTTCCGTATATCAAGGAGTACAACAAAAAAATTATCTTGCCTGTTCTGCTGAAAAAGCTGCTGTAGTACTACTAGTACTACGACTACCGCATGCCCGTGAAGAAAAGAAAGAACACCTTCTTTTCCAGACCCGGATCTCCCCGCGCTTCGTGTCCCGCCTTTCCTCAAGAGCTTGGGGGGTAGGCCGGCCATCAGACCACCACCACCACCACCACCACCACCACCGCCACGTCAATGTTTCGGGTGCCCCCTGCTCGTGCATTACTGCCGCACTATATTCGCGAGGTACCAGAATGTGCTCGAATCCAAGTACGACCCGTACAGAGAGCCGGACTTGCGCTTGTGATCGAGCTCAAGGCCGCTCGGGCATTCTTTTTCTCGGGCGAGGTTCCGGAGAGTCTGCGCTCGACACACGTAGAGCCTGGCGTGTATCTCAGCTCGTGATCGAGCCCGCGATGTCGTCCCGTTTCTTCCGTGGGCGTGCCACAAGACCCGTACGCAGCACATGACATCCGGAACTGCCCCTTGACCTTGTCATTGAGGTTTTAAGACTCTTGATGTAGTATGTTTCTTTCCACTGGCGAAAAATGCCACAATCCACACGCACCACGGGAGACAGCCAGCCAGTCTTTCTACGCATGAGACTTTGGCGAGCGCGTCTGCTATCGGCGAGGCACTAAGGTCCCCGCACGCGACACGAAGAGAGCCGGCGCTTGCGCTTGTGGTCGATCTCAAGCTTCTTTTTGGCACTTTCGTTTCCTCTGGCGTGATGTAACAATCCATACACAACACGTACAGAGCCCGACCCGAGCTTGCGCTCGAGCTCTCGAGAGGTGTTTTTCGCACACACCGTTTATCGGTGGAAGGCCGGAGGGATCGCCCACGACAAGCAGAGGAAGCTCGTCTTGGGCTTGCACTCGAGCTTGATCGTATTGAAAGCAGTGGAACACCACAAATTATGAGGTCCTCCGCGTTCTCCTGTAGGACGCGGTGAAATAGACGGGGGGGGGGGGGGGGGTAGCGTTAGAGGAATTTGGCCCCGTGGTGTTCCGGGGACGTTCTGGGTCCGTCCCCGGGTTACCCATGTGTAGATACACGCATACATAGGCCATGTGCCGTGCAGCTTGCGATGCTTCTGTGGGACGTTTCGTACATTAATCAGTCACGTTGTGAATGGATGTTGAACACATTCACTCCTGCAACAAGCCTCTCCCCCTCAAATTATAAGGGTTCCGAAAATGGCCCACACGGACGCCAACTGTTGAAGACGCATGCCACGGCTGGGTGTCGGGCAAACATCTCGGGCCGAAGCAGTTTCGCTCTCTCGACAGCCCGCAGAACAAGGTTGATGTGGGCTTTCCTCAGCGAGAGCCTCGAGAAAGAACGGGCGTATGTTCCGCACGGTCCCTAAGCATACCCCAGGGACGGGGGGCCGGAGCACGACGCTGGTCCCCTTCTATCAATGCCAATGGGAACAGACACCTCACCGGGCTGTCTCACGGCACGCTCGCCTCCATCGCAGTCGAAACCTCGAGCTTCGCCCTGACCGCGCGTGTCTCTAGACACTTCGGGAGGTCTGAGCAACTACACTACCGCTACGAGCAACGAGGGGTTACGCGCATCCCCCCTCTTCCCGGGCGTGGAACGCCTCTTGCGAAGACCCACGCAGACGAAGCTGCGATGATATAATGTATCGTATGTACAGCTTAGCATTAAGGTTTGTCTCGCGTACTTTTTCAGTCGCGTCAGATTTGTGTGTTGTTCTGCAAGCCCTATATACACCTGTCCAGTGTTTGCGTGTTACCAGATATACTTGCAAGCGTCCTCCTATGTACCTGCCTGGTGGTGAGCTATTCGGCTTTCACCTCCTGCGGCTGGAAGTCGGTGTGGCATTTTGGGTGTAGCAGCTCCTTCAGGGCGGTCTCAGTCTCCTCCGCATCTGCAAGCGAGTAAAAACAACGAAAAGGACATGTTAGTACATTGAGCTTTGCTCACACGCCAGAAGAAGATGAAAAGACAAAACAGAGGGGGGGAGTGGGGGGGGGGGGGGTACTGCACTGTAGTGTTATGTTAACACAGAAGAAAACCACGTGCAGAACAAGAACATACATGTCTCTGAAATTCTGCCGCATTCATGTAGAAAAAACAAAAACGCGCTCGAACGCCCTCACCTGCGCTGTTCATCCCCCCCCCCCCAAAACAAAACGAAATAAAATAAACGAACACGTTGTGTTTCGAGGGTTTGCCATCATTTTGATGCTCTTCGAGACGCTATGGAGCCATGCCATTCGTGCGCCGAGCTCTCGAGAAACTACAACAACAGAAATGCAAAAAAGGCTGGACTTTTTGCATAAGAGTCAACGACGTCGAAGTCCGATCGAAATGCCCCGATCTTAGCTGTTTACAGGCTATCTACTGTACAAGAAATGAAGAAGGGCCCCTTTGAGCATTCGGGGAGTCTACTGTACAATCAATAGCGAGTAGACCAAGCCCAAACGCAGTTGCGCGCTCAGGTATATAATATTATACTGATCTCGGTGTTCTGGCCACCTCCGTTCACCTCTCCAGAACGACGAACAGAGTTAAACGACTACAGGTTGTCGGTACCTAGAGATGTCCTCGAAGCACCATATCGGGCGCTCTCGTCTACGCTCTTCGGCTTTTCGGGAAGACGAGTGAAAAAAGCGAAAGTGCGAGCGTTTGTTCTGCAAGCCTCTCGGATTGACTGCTGTATCTCAGCACCAGGGTTCTAATCGCAGAGGGGAGGGGGGAGGAGAGCCTGCTATGTGACCCCGGGTGTGAGTTACATCTGGTAGGAAGGAGGGAGAGAGAAGAGAAGTGCGAAGATAAGGAATAGTAAACGAAAACCAAACACACAAAACATCTAATAATTACGAGCAGCCGGAGCGTGTCGCGCGGAGACCCCGTGGGCGAGGTGTCGCCGCCGAAGGCGCCCTGGAGGGCCGGTGGAGGCCGCTGTCCACGTAGGCCAGCACGTACGCGATAATAGAATCCAAATGCGCGTCTTTAGTGGCATACGTTTGAACTGAAGCCCACGAAAACAAAGGCAAAAGGTATATGTACCACAAATTAACTTTGGCATGAAGGTGTCCAGCAGCATGGCAAAAACGTGTCCCAAACGACAAAACGAAGAAAAAAATACCCCTGAAACGGCGAACCGGACGAGATTCCGACACATTTTATTTCGCCTGAACGGCAAAAACTGGCGCGGAGCCCAAAAGCGGATGTGCGGCAAGCCGCACATAGTCTCCCGGCGGATGGTGTGCTTCGGGCAGTTCTGACAAAATGTGCGCGCAAGGGGAACTTTTCACCGCCTACTACCAGTACAACCCTGCGCAGAGTACGACTAAACGTCCCCACCCGCACTGCTCAGCTCTGCAGGAACACAAAAGCAACGCAGATTCGGGATTCTTATGGGGTGTTGTCGTCGAGTTCGCACACATAAAACACAAAAGACGGTCAAATTCGATGCGTGCTACGGGACGGGTGCTGTAGCACCTACCTGTACATTTGTACTATCGGAGGCTCCGGTTCTGCATCCTCACGACCCAAACAAAAAACGTTGGACCAAACGTTTGTACCGTGTAGGCCAGACACGCACTCCAGTCTGGCCGAGACACCAAGCGAGGGATATACAGTAGCGTCAACCACTCACTACCCCACTGCTGTGCAGATCGAAAAATAATTTATCTCGACTATTTTATGGTACACGGTATTGTCAACCATTGTACACATCGGATTCGAAGGTGCCGGGCGCCTGGTTTGTACGTACCAGGCTCCTTGCTCCCGCTGAGGACCCCGCCCCCCCCCCCCCCGTTACCTCAGCGACAAAGCGATTGCGGCTTAATCCCGCCACCCCTACCGTTGGCACATTTTCTATTGACACATGTTACGGTACACGTACCCCCCCCGCCCCCCCCCCCCCCCCTTTGCCCAGCATGGGGCGTGAACACGTCTTCGTGGCGACATTAAACACTCCCTGTAGCACACCATTGAGGCGTAACGAGTCGAGAGGTTTTCGACACCTCCTCGGGTGTTTTGCTACGTTGCTGTTCGATGCCTCCGCAATGATTGTGTCAGTGTGTCAGGCCCACAGCGTTTACCGGGCGGGGGGGGGGGGGGGTCCGGGAGTTCCGGTTACCTGTGTAGGGGAACACCGAAACGCGAATGAGAACGCCCCCCTCGCGAGGAAAACGCTTGATTTCTCCCAAAGCCTGAGGAAGCAAACAATCGAGTTGAACGGTCCCATGGCCTACGTACACAACAAAATATACGGTAGACTTATATGGTAAACGTATAGGCCCAACCACTAGGGTAATGATGGCCTTCCACGGATATGACTCTGTAGATAGTGGTTGCTCAGTTATACCCGTTTTTGAACTGCAGTCCAGGTTTGGGCAGAGATCACTCCAAGTTTTGAGTACTTTGTCCCCAAAACGAGACTGCAGTTTTAAAAAAAGATATCACCTTCAAGACTGTAAGCCCGTTGTGGGAACCAAACACTTGAAATTAAAGTCAAATTTAGGCTTCTGTACACTGCAGCACTAAAAACGTTTGAAAAGACCCACCAGTCAGAACCGTTCCTGCTACAGCAGTGTATATATACATACCTGGTATATAATTGGAAAAAAAACTGCAGCGGCGAGATCGTGAGGGTTTCGTCGAAACTCAAATTTGCAAGCCGTGTGCAACGCTTCGATCGCGTGTACTTACAGGCTATGCCAGTTCGACACAATATACTCTCTACTGCTGTGGTCGTTAGTAGCGGGCTTACCGGTTAACATATTGCCAGCGACGACCAGCGACTTGAGGTGGATGAGCCCCCCCAAACATTCGGGCACAAAGCCTGTCGTTTTTTTCCCGGTGGAGACAACGGAGAGGCGATGATGAGGAGACTGGTACCGCAATCAAATGACAGGACAGGTGCGTGGACCTACCGATCGACCGTAGATCTTGCATCACGCTTCGCGCGCATCACCAGTACCTTTTTGCACGTACCGCGGTTAACGATTCTACAGTAGATTCCCGAAGATGTCCTGACTGTATTACATACCGGTGTACAGATATTTCGTGCGTTGATGTCGGCACCAGGCCTGGCGTTCCAGTTCACAGAGCAGAGACGGGGAAGAAAGAACTGGCGCCTTGTTACAGTAGAGGGATCAACTAGCCCTCCCTGTGGCTGCTTGGCTCTGTAAGAGAGTTCACCATGACTCACCCAATCATACTGCTTTCGAAAACAATAAACACCCGCACCCCGAGAGGGAGAGGGAGAGAGAGGGATCGAGGTAGAGATAAACATAGTTACGAAGGGATAAAAAAAAGTCGGGAGAGACATTGAATCGCCCATATATATATATGCGTATCTCTCCCCACGAAACTTCATGACAAGCCTGGAGCCCCCAAACGCCCTCGCATCAAAAGCAAATGTGACTCACCAGTCAGCTTGTTGGACCCAACGGAGAGAGTCTTGAGGCTTGCAAGGCTGCCAAATTCGTCGGGGATGGCGCCTGGCGGAAGAAACAAATACCGGTGTAGAGACTACAGTATATACTGTAGTTGCGTTTGGTAAGACGCGCCGTAGTGTCTACGAGTATAGGCTATTCATTGTTTAGGAAGATTGAGCCCTGCGATGGTCAGAGCTCTTTGGAAACCCTCGTCTTGTCAGTTGGCGAACCGACCAGCCGATTTCCCACGCGCCCCCACAACAACTTTCGTTTACGGTAAGATAGCAAAAACCGATGGCAATCGACGAGTAGGGGTGATGCCGAACGTTCTGCGCGATACAAATGAAAACAAGGTTCTAGGGGGCGGGGTACTCGATGCCGAGGGGGGGGGAGAAGGGAGGAGAAGGCACCAAGGGAAGAGAAGGCACCTGCGACTACGGGTTGTCCAGAAAAACTATGAGAGAAAATAAAAGAGGTTATTGAAGACAAGTGCTCTGAACGGCTCCACAGGCATCCTTATCCTACGCACTTGACGACTAATCTGTACATTTGATAACGCAGCATTTTAAAGCTATACCAGCAACAATCAAGAACTCCAACACACACGGCACGTGCCACTGGTTCTCCCCAACGACACCCAATCCACGACCATATGTCGATGGTTATCATAAAAAAAAGCGGCAGAAATCTCTGAAAACGTTTCACAAGCACGCACAACCATATGCCCACGAGTACTCGCAAGCAGCTCTCACGGTGTTGGACAATTAAAACTATATACCACCAAGACGTAACGTTGTCAGTAGCCACGATCAACATGGGCATATCGACCATCACCATTGCGGGACAATACTGCGGGATGATACCAAATTTCAAGACCGTTTGCTACGTCGGAGCATACGCACATGACATAATACATTCGTGTTATAACTGCTGGAAAAACATGGCAATGCCCGAAAGTTCAGGGTGAATAAGTGCTGCCAATACGGGATACAAAGTGCAATCCCCACACACGTACAGCACATACATTTTGCCAATAATGCGGAGCAGTATGAACTAAATCCTCGAACATGTCCATTGTATAGACAGCGATATGGCGGGACAATATGTACAATTCCCGAATGTGTACCATAACTCAGAAGTATCGTCATTGCGGGGTAATAGGGTACCGCCGGAAATCGACACGATTACCCGCGTTCAGTCGACGATGGACTGCTACATAAAGGTGTATATATATGCGCTACAGCTTGTCGATGGTGGCAAGCGACACTAAAGTAAACAAGACCCTACTGTCGTGACAATAACAATGCTGTCGTAGCTCTCGCTGCAGTATTGTGCTGGTTGATACTATCAACTGTCGTGGTAAAGTGTGTGCGTCGGTGGGAGCAGTAGGTTGAAAATTTCGGCATTTCCTCAATTTGTTCCTTTTGGGGGGATTCAGGCCGTCACGGAGATTCGGGCACACGCCGAGGCTGGAGTGGAAGGATCCCCTGCTTGTTCACGCCCTCGTAAAATTGAAACCCTGTAGGCTCGTAAGACGAAATAAAACAATACTAGACACAGTACGGGACGAAACCTACAATAGGACCAGGTAGTTTCCGACCCCTGCGCAAGCAACATTGTAAAACATCCCCGGTACGAGACATTAGACGCACACCACGTAAGACACATGGGATCTTCCATGTTTTTTTCCCGGGCGTTTTTCCCCATTTGAAGAGCTATCTCCACCTCATCCAAATTCTGACTTTTTAGAAATGTAAACTGGCAAACCGACTAACAATCCCATCACCACACTGGCTTCGAATATAAGGATCGTTCATACATTAAAATGAATACCAAACGGGGCTTACACTTCCGGCATGCATAGTACCACATATCGTTCTGGACGGCAATATAGGGACTGTTCATGTATTAATATAAAGACCAAGCGGCCCTTACATTTACGCTCGTCGTAGTACCATATACCATTCTGGGCGTCTATGTAAGAATCGGTTATACATTCATATGAGTACCAAGCGGTCCTTTTATTTCCAACCAAGAAGGGCATTGGGCAGTTTGAGAGTTGGGGAGCCTTCTCAGTCAAAAATATGTCGCGCGAAAAAAAAGGTACAAGGTCCAGTACCCCTATTGCGGCACACGTTCATACCTACTATGTACAACGCATCCACGTAAAACAGCGGTACTTACCTGTGAGGCGGTTGTCGCTAAGGTCCAGCTCCTGTAGAGCGGAGAGATCGCCCAGCTCGGAGGGAATAGCGCCTGCGAAACCATCATCAGATCGCGTCACAATCAGCGAGCCAATACATACACACACCCGAGGATAACGCGATGCCTGACGACGTTACTACAGTCTAGCTGTCGCCAGGATGTCGCGCGCAGTAGGGCCCTCGTAACTATCGTTAACGTTGTTGCGCGCGCTGGTGAGCCCGGGAATGTCAAGTGATCGCTCCATCCACCTTTCAAAACAAGGGTCCAATTGTTGTCCATCCCGGACCAAAAAATAAATGATACTAGAGAAGTTTCTCCAATACACATAGCTGGCGTACACAATTTACAGCAACATTGTGCTGAGCTGCTGTAACTCCAAAAATGTAGTAGAATACGGCCACTAATGTGCATAGCCGTGCTGTTCCCCAGGTGTTGCCTTACTAACACGTGCGTGCATGGTGATCGGGGTGCCGGGGGGTAAGGTCAGAGTTCGGTTGGGAACCTCCAATCCGAACAGCAACCGGTGGCATTCACCGAACGTTCTGGGTTTCTCTCTCGTATGGTCCCCCCTGTCGACTGTTACATACAGATAGATTATACAACGGAAAAATATTTCTAAAAACCACCAACAACACGGCACTGTTCCAACCAAAAAGGGTGTCAAGTTCTGGAGGATAAGGGAGCTCTCGCGTCACCACCATACACTTTTTATGCCCTCGAGGCCATGAATAACGCGCTGCAAGCCCCCTTGTATCAAGTAAGGAGTCACAAAAATTCAGGCCGATACCCCAGCCTAAGCACGCCTCGGGGGAAAAACATCCTCGCGCAATCAGCTCAGTATTTCGCCCGAGCCACGGCCCCGGAAAGAAGTTTTCCCCCGCAAAACCCGACCAACCATTTCCAATGCGCTATTAACAGTCCTACTGAACGAAATACAGTACCAGATATACTGTTTATAATACCTATTGCATGTGGTAAACGCGTGAAATTACCAGGTTTTCGACTCACTTAACCCTTCCCGGGACTGCAGTCCAGCTTTAGGGATACAATCAGTCCAACTATATACAGTGTGTCCCCAAAGTGGGACTGCAGTCCTAAAAAGGTCAAGAAAATCACCCGGCCAGAACATATGGAGCCAACGCTCGGTGTTGGTGGTAGGGGCGTTGTTTATCCAGAGCGGGAAAGGCGGGGGGGGGGGGGGCAGAGAGGAGGAGGAGGAGACATACAGGCATCACCATGTGTGGGCTGTACGTGCGTCTTTACAGTCGCGTCTCGCCGAGCAGAGGTGAACCGAGGTTGGGGTCGTCAGAATTGCCAACACAAAAAGTGATATTTAATTGTTGACTCGACGACTCTAGTCGTATAAGATGAATCTATGACTGTATGCGGAAAACTGTATGGTGTGGTTTGGTGTGGTTCGGTGTGGTGTGGTGTGGTGTGGTGTGGTGTGGTGTGGTGTGGTGTGGTGTGCTATGATGATGGTGTGGTATGGTGTGAATATTGTGTGGTTTGGTGTGGTGTGGTGTGGTGTGGCGTCTGGCGTGGTGTGGCTCGGTGTGGTGTGATATGGTAAAAGTATGGTATGGTATAGTGAGGTGTGGTGTCGGTGTGATGTGGCGTGGTGTGGTGTGGCGTGGCGTGGTTTGTCGAGGTAAGGCATGGTATGGTATGGTATGGTATGGTATGGTATGGTATGGTGTGGTATGGTATGGTATGGTATGGTATGGTATGGTATGGTATGGTATGGTATGGTATGGTATGGTATGGTATGGTATGGCATGGCATAATATGGCATAATATGGTGTGGTATATTTGTATGGTGTGGTAACACGTGGTGGCGTATTTGCGACAAAAAAAGTAGCGTACGATTGCTCACCGCTGAGTCTGTTGCCGGAGAGGTTGACCGATGTCAGCTCGATAAGCGTGCCCAATTCAGCAGGTATCGGGCCTGTGACGTGCGCGCGGAGAGTTGCAGCAACAGTCGTCCGCCAAATCGAGAGTTTGACACACATACACGATCTGTTCCCAAACATACAGAGTTGGATTGCCACGCACATTATTACCCGTTTCGATGATACGCAGTTGGATAGTCGCACAGATGCTAAAGACACGCAATTGGGTTGCCAGACAGATGGTTTGTGCGCGGGCACAAAACCTGGGTAGCTACGCAGGCATTCGGTTGGGAACGTGTGCCATTGGATTGCCACACATGCCATCAGTTGCGAGCGCACACAATATAGATTGCCACACCGAGATGATCGGCAGTAACCTGTGAAGGTACACAATGAAATTGCCACATACATATATATATATGACCGTTTGCGCGGTACACACCTAACCTACCACAGAGATCATCGGTCACAAAAGTTAGAACCCAATGATATTACCGCACGCATGACGGATTGCAAACAGCACACAACTGTCTAGACACAGAGAAGCTTGGTTTTTGCGCGAATATTCGCCATTGGGGTTTCCACAGAGACGACCGGTCGCTTCGAGACGTCGCGCATCAGTTGCGCACATACAAAAAAATTGTATTCCCACACTTGTTTGGCTTATCGGTTGCGTCCCTAAACAGGGCACATGGCCCACGATTGAGCAAAACACATTTCGATGTGATATTACGGCACAGTACGCACTGCTACAACTTCTACTCTTACTACTACTGCTACTACTACTACTCCTACTACTACTACTACTACTACTACTACTGCTACTACTGCTGCTGTGTACATCTCTGGAAGTTCGATATCCCTGTTCACCATACCATAGCCCCTACAGTACAGTCGTAGCAGAAGGAAACACCCATCATTGAAAAAAGCACAACAAAAGGGTTTCCAACGATATTCAGCGGGCTGACGAGATCGATGTTTCCCCCCTCTTGAGGCTTCATAGGTGAACACTACGACGGAAACACTGTTGTGACGATCTTCTGGCCGAACCGAAACAATCTTACGAGACCCCTAGTCATAGCACGCGTTGCGACCGACTCGCCGGTGAGGTTGTTGTTCGCCAAGGACAACACCTGCAGGGTGACCACTCCACAGAGCTCCACGGGGATAGGACCTGGACGCATAACACGATCGGGAGGGCCGCACATTACACTTCAGTCTCAGCTTAAAAGTGACGAACGGCAATATTGGTCAACCTCGAGCATATAGCCTGTGATATATACCCTGCTGGGCAGGGTCTGCGACGTAGAGCGCTCGCCGCTAAGTACGATCCCGTAGTCCGGGAATACCCCCAGCCGTTAGTTTTCCTAACGCTCTGGTAGTGCGTACTGTTTGTCGCATTCCTGGAGGCCTATGCAGACGTACAACACAGCCTTCGAGGCGTTCTACGATAGGGGTTTCACCCTATGCCTTTTGAGTCTCCTCACTTGAGGAGCTCCATACCTCACCCGAAAACTGACTCCAGCAAAAATCAAATTGAATCCCAGCGAATGATTCCATGGGCCAAGCATACAAAACGTCACCTTTTGGAAACAAGGCGGTCAATCCGAGCAGTTTTGGGGTTGAGGAACCCCGTCATTCAGGAAACGTTTTGGCGGAAAATGTGCTACAGTACCTCTCTATCTTAGAGCCCGTCCTTCGTACCAAAAACTATTAATAGTGTGAACGCCTTAGCGAGACCGGTTCCACGCACCGGAAAAGCTGTTTTCGCTGAGGTCCAACTCTCGGAGCGACGAAAGCTTTCCTAGTTCCGCCGGAATACCGCCTGTAAGCACAGAGCGGGTGGGGTGGGGTGGGGTGACGTGGGATGGGGTGACGTGGGATGGGGTGACGTGGGATGGGGATGGGGACGAGGTGGCGTGGCATGGTGTGGGGTGGGATGCGGTGGGGTAAGGTCAGGTGGGGTGGAGTGGGATGAGGTTAGGTGGGGTAGTGTTGGGTGGAGTGGGGTGGCGCGGGGTGGCGTGGCGTGGTGTGGTGTGGTGTGGTGTGGTGTGGTGTGGTGTGGGGTGGTGTGGTGTGGGGTGGGGTGAGGTGGGGAGTGGTGGGGGGGGGTGGGGTGGGTGGGTCGGCGGGTTAGTGGCGAGTGGGTTGGTGGGTGGGTTGGTGGGTGAGTGGGTGGGTGAGTGGGTTAGTGGGGTGGTCGGGGTGGGGTGGGTGGGTGGGAGAGTGGGTGAGTGGGGTGGGTGGATGAGTGAGCGGGAGGGTGGGATGTATTCGGTGGATGGGTGGGTGGGTGAGTGTATGGGTGAGCGGGTGGGTGGGTGGGTGGGTGCGTGGGTGAGCGAGTGTATCGGTGGGCGTGGGGGGGGGGTGGGTCACCGGGCGGGCCGGGTGCGTGTGTGGAAGTGTCCAACGGGGCAAATGATGGACCGATCAACTCAGCCCAGAACGGTAAGCCTTACGGGTTTGTAATAGTTCCCCCCCTCAAAACGGCGATATCTTTGGGACATATGCTGTGGGATGATTTCATCTCCGTTGACGGCCGGTCGTACATGCCTCGTTCCAGTTTCAAGGGGACCCAAGGAAAGCCTTTCCTTCGCGGACCAAAGGTCAAACACCTCTTGATGTTAGCCTTCCAGGGGCCGCATCATCGCCAGCTGCAAATCCCCAGGCGTGTTGCCTCATCATTCCGCTTGTCGTCGCGCGGTTTGCTTGTGTGCGCCTTTCGTTATATTTCTCACGTTGGTTTCGGATTGCCGCTCAAAAGTTGACCATATGGGAGCTTTTTATTTCGAGTGCCACTAATCGAACCCCAGCTTCATAACCCGGATGATTAGGTAGCCATACTAATGTTTTGGTGGTGATCCTACAGTCTGGTCCTACCGTCGAATACGTTTTTGTACTTCATACTTATCCAAGAGAGGTGTCCTAGCCCTGCACCCCCCCCCTACACGTTTCGTAGTCCATTCGGATGAACAGCTAAATCCGAATTAAGGTCATCTCCGCCATTGGATGCGGGAAGGCCCCATCTAATCCCTCGAAGCTAGATAATAGTACTCACTCGCAGTAGGAGAGGTGTGTTGGATGCGAACAAACAGAAACGGTCCGCGGTACGGAGACAAGCACAGCGCCAGTACTAGGTCGGGCTGGTTGAGGCGATGCGTCACTCGAGGGTGCCTCGTGTTCGGCCGTGAATTGCAGTAGATCGCCTGCCTCGTCGCGTCAGTGGAACAGCGAGAGGTGAAACCGACGCACACCGCAGATAGATGATAGCGGAAGGCATGGATAAATGTCACCCTCCCAGATTTAGTTGGTGGAACGTCGGCCAGGAGTCCGTACAGTCAGTCACAAGGGGGGCTGCATTGTTGGTATGATTCAGTCCAAGTGTTCAGGTCTGATTGATAGGACCTGCTGTGTTTGGAGGTCATTGGGTTCTAGATACCCTTTAATATGTGGAAGGTACGATGGGAGGTAGCGGTGCACTTTTGTCAGATGGCGAATGAGATATAAAAGGAACGCCGGGTTACAAGGGCAACCGGTTAGTTTAGGCCCCCTTGCAGCATATCGAAACCCACAGGAGGCTTTTTTATGGCAGAAACTTCGACCCGGCGCGAAGCTTAACTGAGCCATACGTGTATAGTCTCGATGTATCTGCCGTGTGGCCGGTGCACCTTGCACGAGTACCTATTTGATGGCCGGTTGGGCTCAAGAACCACGGATGGACAAAACAAAGCGCTTGTCGCGTACCAGGTACATCACTGCACGTAGGAACCGAGATGATACATGCCGCAACTTCGGACCAGGGGACCTCGGCACGCGAACCTTTCTCTCTCCGTTGGTGCGCCGCCCGGGCTGCACACAACCGTGGCAACGAGGATTACCTCCTGTGTGGGGGCGGGTACGGTATAGGAGCGCACCGAAATATCTTCCCATCACTCACTTGAGGAGCTCTCCATGTCCCCAAAAAGCTGACATGACGTAAAATCAAGGTGGCGAGCCGTGCTATGGCCTACGGCAGGTATATAAACAAAAAGTAACGCATGCTTTATTCGTGGCTTTCCGACGGTAAGGCATGCCGTCTTTGGTAGTTCTCGATCAGTTCAGAAAATTTAAGACCTAACCAAAAGCGCAGCTCTATTCATCGTAGCACGGGTCTAAATACTCATGTGCTGCTTGCACGCATTTTGCCCCCTGATAAACCGTATTCTCTTCTGTAGAGGCGTCCAAACAAGTGTTCGATATGCGCACGGCAGTAAAGCAACCTGCTTGACGCAGAGACGGGAAACGATGTTAACGCGCACCGCTGTGAATAGTATATATCGTAGGCCTCGCAAAACTCCCCACCTGACAGTTCATTGTCAGAGAGGATGATGGCCTGCAGGGCGGTCCTGGTACCCAGCTGCTTCGGGATAGGTCCTGAGATGCGACGGAGGATAGGACAGAGAGGGGCGAAAACCAAGTTCGACGAATATCCACACAAATATTTTCCTGCTTTATTACCGAGAGTACTTGGTACAGACTCAGACCTGACTTTCGGGTTTCCACAAATACACGGGCAAGTCTACCTGGGATGGCTGCTTTTGTGCACACTACGTACATGCATTGAGTTTGGCGAAGCATGCTCCCGCGCATACTTCAGTTTGCCTGCGTAAGGCATGGTACAAGCTCAAAGTTTGAAAAATAGCCTCGGGGTTTTGATGGAGACATAACCATTTTTGAGCATGGTTGATTTTCAACACGCCACACGTACAGCACAGACAGAGTTCGGCGTACTCGATCATCGTGAGATCGAGTGCGGGCCAACGCCGGATGCGGGGACTTGTGTAGCGAGCACTTGATGCGTTGGTGCGCACCGAAGTACTACGCACATCCGATCGCCTTGTGAGAGAACACTCATACCCGCAACGCCTGAGCGTCTTTATTCCACTTGCAAGGATAAGTTGCTACTATGACCCTGCAGCAGCAGCTTTCATATCCTCTCGGAGCCGTGCCAACCGCAGGCCGACAGCGGGAACATCTTCTCGACACACACGATTGCTACTCCCGCGCGTGCACACGAGCGACAGATGTGGTGTTCAGCATCTATCAAGCGAAGTCTCCATGAGCTATACGTAGCACCTTTTGACCGCATAACTGTTTGTGGCGTTCATACACCGATGGAGTAACGTAGCAACAGCAAACGCTGACGACGACATTAAACACACAGACAACGAAAACGACAGCAACGAAAAACACGAACACCTGACACCGCCACCGCCCCACCCCTCTTACCAGCACCAGACCCCACAGGTAGATAGTAGCCTAATTGGATGGAAGTCGACGAGCAGTGGGACTACTAAAAGAACCCTCTGCACGAAAGAAATTGAAGGCAATCGGAGGCGTGCTAGGATAGGGGGGGGGGCGATTGTTTTTTTCGCCACTTCGTTTCTGACTGATGGAGCTCCCTAACCCAATATCGTTGAAACTTCAAAAACGTTTCACAAACAACAAATGGCGATACACGTAGGCTTTGGAGATTGGCCATCGGGCCGTACCTTATGGTCTTGTCAGAATCAGCTTGGCGTGAAACGGTTCGAGCTCTCCAAGTGAAGAGGGTAAGAGAAATTAGGGGCCACCGCTGCAAGGCAAACACCCACATATGCGAACCACGGCTTGTCCAGAACATTGACGGGGAAACAGGTTGAAATAAAAAAAATTGGAGTCTTCCCCTCGCCCCCACAAAGATATGACCCTCAATGACAACAACAACAAAAATTTCCCACCGGTTAGAGAGCAGCCAGTGATGCACAGCCTTGCTCCGAAGAAGAGTTCCGCCCTCATGTACGCGAGGTCTCCGTTCACGAACGTGGGGTCGATCTGCATCACCTGGAATACAGCGGCCGCTTTTTCCTCCCCTTCAGAACACCTGCGAGGTGGCAGTCAAATCGAACCGAACCGAACCGAACCGAATCGAGTCCCACGCGGCGGCGGTGAGGCCGGACCATCGCTTCAAGCGCGGAACGAAAAAATACCGAATCCCGCACGCGAAGGCGACACCGAATCACACCATAGGAACGTGACACCGGATCGGATGTGTACATACCAACCTGATGGTCAGACTGAGGGGAAGGTAGTTTCACCTGGCGGTGAACGGACCTATCCCACGGGAGTGTGGTTGATGACAACCGAACGGACTTTCACGCTGCGATGGTACCGGATCTCGCCCACGCGCCACGGCGGCAGATACCAACTGCCATGAAACGTTGAGAGACTTGCAGAACCGAGTAGTTCATGCGGCGGTGAGATAACAGCGCTTTCCTTCTGTCGTCAGCCGAAGATCCTGTGAAACATTGGAGGAGGTGTATCTACCCCCTGCCGTACGGAATTTCGACCCAGCCGACAAGTTAAAAAAAAACCCACGCGGTGGCCGAGCACGAACCCGATCCCACAGAATGAAAAGGGGCCCTAACCCGCGGGATTCCCTCCTCTTCACATACGTCCCGCGCAGTGCCGAGCTCCGCAACCGACAAGACCTGGAGCACACACAAAGACACAGTAACTGTTGCTAACACCGTGCGCGCCTTGAAGCGTCCCTTCGCAGAGGCAGTGAAGGAGGCATGGTACATGCTGTATCGCCCGACGCTCTGATGGACGCATCGTACCTTCCTTGACACTACGAGACATTTTCAACGTTGGGTACATCTCAACGCCGTTTTCCTTTGGCGGCAGGTGGAGCAACCCTACTGTAGGGTCCGGATCACCCATTGCATCCGTCATTTGGCTGAACGGTGCGCGCAAACATTGGTTAATATCCCTGCCAGGCTAACAATATCCGACGCCCTTGCCTCGAATGTCCTTGAGTCGTGTTAACCCACTGAAGGAAGCGGAAATCGCATAAATAAAGCACGTACAATTTACAGGAAACTATCACCCCTCCCTCCCACCCCCCTCCCGCAGTCCCCCCATGTTTACTGTTACGTCAGAACACGCATCGACGGAAATCGGCTTCGTCAAAAAAAAACCGGTGCATGTGTACACAAACAGACACCACCCCTCTGCCCGCCCCCCCTATGTGCGCACCCTTACGCCGGAGACTCATTGCCAACATCCTGGTCGCAGTAGATGAACCCGGAAGTAGACCCTCCTTTTGTGACGATTTCAGCAAAAAGGGCCACATGGTTGGTTGGGAGATAATTCGAATGGGTGTCCGTCGAGAGGCAATGGTTGATGCGAGGGGGGGACCGTGCAGCACCGGCGCGACATGACCCTTGGTCCGTGCTTGGAGGGGGTTGGCTCACTCTGCTCCTAGGCGATTGATATTATGAGACCACGGTTATCATTGTTTTGACCGCGAAGTCGGGGGGGGGGTCCATCTAATGAAGGCTTCAAGAACGCTCCCCTTCGGTCGTTGGTTCAAAAAAAAGGGAACAACGACGAGGAAAAATCAAAACAACAACAGCGTCCTCAACCTTCCTCAAGTTTTTGACATATACATCATAGGGCTGGCTCCCCTCTTTTTCGAAGAAGCACCGCAGCGCATTCAAGGGGAGTCATCCAGATCCGCATACAGTACGCCCACGAACACAGACCTACATACATGTACAGCAGTCTCACGCTTTACGGGAAAAAGAGCGGCGCGTGCAAGGAAGGGAAGTAATCAAAAGTCGCATATATATAACGTACGCCCATGAACACAGGTCTACATGCACATGTATGTACAGTAGTATTACGGGGGGCCATAGTTAATAGGACCAAATATTGTAAATAAAAGTAGGGGAATACATAGGGTTTTGTGCCTACCGCAGGTACTATTTACTATGGTCCCCCGTTATAATAGTCTTATTACGCCAGAAAAATAGGGATATATATATATCATCCCCCCGGTCGATCGACGCATCGAGAGGTCACTACGGTATAATATATAGTTCCGGTCGAAAACACAAGGACCACTTGTCCTTTTTAGGACAGCAGCCCCGCGCCGGGAACAAGCCCCTCGAATTCTAAGTAGTTAGTCCCCAAAATGCCCCCTAAACGGGACTGCGGTCTTAACAGGGTTATGTCTCCACAGTAATGGATACCGGTAATAATGCCGGTTCCGGCCAGAGCGGTACAGCCCTTTCCCGCATTATTATTGGAATAATCATCGAATCCCGCTTGATAGTCTACACGGATCAGGGCAGATAGATTATGATCTGTATGATCAATGCGGTTTAGCTCATGGCTGTGAGGGTGGGAAGTAGTCGCAGACAATCTGCGTGATCGAAGAAGGGCGTATACCCTTGGTTGGATCTGACCTGTACCCCAGAAACAGATCCCGCACAAACATATACCTGGTATATAATATCCTGACGGCAGGATATTTGTTATTTGCACAGATAATCTACTACTATACTGCTGTACCGTAGATCGTGATCCCTTTTGTCCGAGCGTGTAAGACATTTGACCGATCGCCCCGCGACTTGCCTGTAAGCCCACGCGAGGTAGACGATCTTCTCCGCCTTCCCAGCCTCCTTTTTGGCCGCGTCGCTGCACCACGAAACGACATAAAATATTCCACGAATGAGGATTTTTTTGTGTGCCATTGGTTTTCCATGTTCCCAGAAGGCGTAATTCTATTAATATTACGGGGGTCCATAGTTAACAGGACCAAATATTGCTAGTAAAAATGGTTAAACATATAGGTTTTTATGTGTACCATAGGTCCTGTTAGCTATGGCCCCCCGTAATAGTAACTTACAACAATAATAGGTGTGATCGATCGTATGGTCGTTGGTGGTGGAAAATATAGGGTACGGAAATAATACGAGCTACAGTTTGTTTTGTTCTTTTATGTTCCCGGTGTGCTACTGCTGCAGGTGTGGTCGTGGGATCGTCGGTGGTGATTGTTTCAGGATACAGAAATCGTGCGTTTTATGCAACCGGTGTCTATTCGCAGTAGCTAAAGTAGTGCCGCTCAAAAACAAATGGACCGGATCTTGAGAAAGCGCCGCGTGTCGGCGGCGGTCCTGGCCTATCATCTCGAATTGGGTGGTCCTAGGTCGCGATCAAGTGCTGCACAGATAACTATTAATACCATACTGCACAAGTACACAGAGCTATTCCTTTTAGTAGGCACACCAAGAGAAACGCATTCATTCACGGATGGACCACAGAGAAGAAAGCTACTGCTGCTGCAGAGCCATGCTACGTTACTGTAGGGGGCAAGTACCGAATTTACCTCTGGCTTCTGCATGTAAGACGAGGAGTTAGTTCTCTACCACGCCTAAAAGCTGTCCTTCCTTAACCCCTTTAGAACCGCAGTCCCGATTTGGGGACAAAGTACTTGAAATTAGAGTGAATTGTCCCCAAAACGGGACTGCGGTTCTAAAGGGGTTAAGGGCAAGGTAATGCACCCCACGAGCAACAAAACTGCTGTACCAGTGAAACACAAAGCAGGAATGAAAGTATATTTCATGGCGGGCAGCCCCTCAATCTCAGTTGGAAACCCCGTCAACCAAACATTCACTTTGCAAACCAAACACGATACGTACCCCCCTCGACGATAGCATGACTCCACACATTATTAGGTATACTATCTACAGACAGTAAGTGCACGCCTAATAACGGCATCTCGGTCCGTTTTCTGGTGGTCTTGAGGAACGGAACCTTACCGGAGCTTGAAAAGATTTCGTGTGACCGCCGGGTCCTGGTCTATCATCTTGAACTGGGTCGACAGAGACGGCGCGCGCTTGCTCGAAAACCCGTGGATGACCTTGGCCGAGAGGGACAGCCCCGAGGTCGCGAGGTTCAGCACGCCCGTCACGGAGTTCGGCTTCGTGATGATCGTGATGACGAACTGCGGGAGGTCTTCCATGAAGACGTTCGCCAGCAGCTGCCAGCCCAGCCCGACGTGCTCCAGGCGGCTCAGGGGGTTGTTCTTCCACATGGACCTCACCTTGCTCATGAGCGCGAACTCTGTCGTGGAGAGCGCCCACATGACCGTCCCGACGATCGCGAAGAACCAAGCCAGGCGTGTGATGACCTCTCCCTGCCCGGCCAACCCGTAGTGCAAGAAAGCCCAGTCGGTGACCAGGTCCAGGTCGGACGTGAACGAGGTCAGCAGCACTATCGGCGTTAGCCTGGCCAGTATCGTCCGTCGCTTGAGAGTCTGCCTGTCCTTCATGGGAAGGAACCACTCCGACCCGCTCTTGCTGACGGGCTTCTTCTTGGCGGTGGCCGATAGTCCGGCGCTGGCCACAAGCTCGGCGACCTCGCCCCCCGCACTCGCGGGGGTGTCGCTCTTCACGGAGATAGATCTCGTGCCTCCGAACGCGCTCTGGACCCCGACCCCATCGCTGCTGTCGATGGACAAGGACCGAAGCCCCGACCCTCCTCCCTCTTCCTCGTCTGCTGGAAGCTGTTGGTAGGAGCCCGAGAACGTCCCCCCTCCAGCCGTCTTTGAGAACGCGAAACGAGAAAGGGGGTCTCCTCCTCCCCCGACGACCGGGGGGCGTGCGCCGATGTCGTCTTGGACCGAACCCGCCGACCGGACGCTGGTAGCAGCGTCGCCGGCGCTCGCGTACCCCGAGTCCCCAGTTGCAATCTGGGGGCGGCCGATGAAACGAGATACCTAACAATAACGGACACAAAAAAAAAACATGCCATTTAGAATCGAATATTTTTTTTTCCCGGGGTTTCCCTTTTCTTCTTGAAATGAAATAATACCGGGTACAAAAAAAAAAAAGAGAAAGGGGCACAGCAATCAGGAACGCTGATGATTCTCTGATTTAGGGAAAACAAATGAAGAATAGTAAAACCAACGAAAATGTAATTAATACAATCGGCCAACGACATCGGGAAACTTGGGACACAATGCTTTTTACATGTATGTGATGGCGGCTCTAGCGTGGGGCAAGCGTTTCCGTGTCAGCACCTGTTACATTCCATCAATGCAACACGACTTGAGGACAGTTCAAAATGTCCAGCGCCCCGCGAGATGCTAGAGCCACGGTTCATACTGTCTTCTGTGGCGGCTACCTGCCCTCCGTGCTTTACGTAAGGACAAGTCTTAGTCCACAAGCATTAATACACAAGTTTGAATGCGTATTGTGTATATATTCTGCTGTAGAGTCAGATTAGGATGGTTCCGAGTGATAAAAGAGAAACTGCCTTACTTCGTTGTAAGGGGACACTCGTTCAAGTCGGACTGCAGCATACACGATACAGAGTGTCGGAGGGAAAGAACAAAATATAAAGTACATTATGACACTGATTTCGTCTGCTGTCCTCGGTTCGGTTTCAGGCGAGACGCTTGGAAAACAAACACCCGCTGTAAGATCTGCAGGAAAATAGGAAAGTTCGAAATTCGGTAGTCGGAAGTTGGCGCAAAACTGTGTCGTAAGGAGTCTACTGTTGTAGTGTGGACTACTGGTAATATTGCATTTCTTGGTACTACGACAGGTCTCGTGTGTTGTAGCAGTAGGTTTCCTCTGCCGTAGCAGTAGGTATCTTGTTTTGCGGCAGTAGGTCTTCTGTGCTGTAGCAGTAAGCCTCCTGTGTTGTAGCAGTAGGTCTCCTGAGTTGTAGCAGTATAGGTTTCATGTATGTGCTGTGCCACCTGCTTTGCTTTTGGGAACTATTTAGTCTGGACCAAGCTACAGTAGCTTCCTTGCTTCTTACTCCTGGTTTTCCTTTTCTCCGACTACCTAGGTTTTTTAGTGGTGTAGCAAGTGTCCTGCACGGTCGTGTGCTATTTGATACTGCAGCGTACCATGTTGTACGTGTACCTGATCAGTTTCGAGTGTTGGATCTGAACCAACTTATCACAGTGTTTTAATGTAAGCTTCCTTCTCCGTGCTAAACCACGACAGTGAGTAGTAGGAGCATACAACCTACGTGCTGCAGGAGTCCTTTGCTACAATACGTATCGTGCACAGCACGCGAAAACGACAACAAAAACTAAGAAACAAAACAAATCAAGGCTAGGCTAGGCTCAAACTCTCACGTACAGAAGGCACGATGTGTACCACACTACATTCAGTGCGTACATGTTGTTTCTCGCGTTTCGTGCCGAAACCGAGCAAAATATTGCACGCCTCGGTCAGATGATCGACTACCACAGTTCATGATTCACATTTCTCAGGACAGGTAATCTGAATGTTCTGTATGATCTGTATGATCTGTACGATCTAGATCGTGTTGCCGGGAGGCGAACCATGCCATCTGCATGATCTAGTTCCTGTCTCCTGCGGCGTTTCGATCTGTACTGTACCTATCCTGCACAGCACACCATACCGACGAGTTAGGATCTACAGTAGTAGTTCATGGTCTACACGACGTGTGAGGCATTGTTAGCTCTCACTCGGTCAGCTGAGTCATGTCGCGCAGTAACCGCGCTGCCCTGTGCGCTGCCCTTTGTGTACCTGTTTCGGCTTCCGGCTGGACTTCGGAGTGGGTGGCGTCTGGTCCTCCTCGACCTCGTAGCCTAGAGCGTTGCGAACGAACCAGCGCATTCGGCCGCCCTGCAGCTTGTACAAAAAAGCGAGAAACAATATGTACATCATATTGCCGCCGCGAGCTATGCGTGCACCGTGCGCTCCGTGCTGCAACACCATCAGACGGGGAAGGGGGGCAGGGGGTAGGGTGAGAGAGGCGAGGGGAGTGGAGGGGAGGGCAGGAGAGGAGGGGGGGGGCGTACTCTTTTGCTGCTTGCCTTAGTCACTCGACCATTGACCACGTATCCCTTTCGAGGCGGAGCACCGTTCCTACTCCTACTAGAGAAACTTCGAACTGCTGGGCGCTCAATACGTTATTTCCGTATATTCCATAGTTCCCCCCCCCCCCCCCCCAATTATATGTATCTCTTTCCTGCTTCGCCGCCTGGGGCCACCATCTAACTCCTAGGATCGCGATCGATTTCTCGCTACTATCTAGTGTGACAAAACTCCTCCATGTCACATTCGTATATTTTCCTCATCTGCTTTTCTAATCCATCTTTCTCGTCCTGAGAGGGGAGGTGTACTCGATAGAAGATATGTACTCGATCCCATGCATGGCCGTAGTCGTATGACCATAGACCCTCGCATCCCTACAATGCCGGGACGAAGCATATCGGGTTTTGACCCGACGCCAAGCCAACCAAGGGGGGGGGGGGGGTATCTATGACTCACGCATGCGCGCATGCTTGCTGGGTAGGATCTTTGGAATAAGGCTCTGACACCTAATGTGGGATTTACAAAGCAGTGTATACACAGGAGGTACTTGAGAGCAAGTATTACTTTGTAGCTAGCTCGTGATCTGCTCGATGATGGTATGTTTTCCCATTCCAAAATCCTTCCGATGCTGGAGCACTTCGACTGAAACATTAGGCATTGCCTGCTTGAGGGAGGCTAAGATGCACCTACCATGTGAAGTGCCCCACTGGTTTACTTTGTGCAGATAGATGTCCTATTTACACTATTGTTCTTCTATTAATACCAGTAACACAATTAGATCGAAGTATACCAACAGCAGCAGCCCCATGGACCCTACCCGGTAAACTGTTTCGTGTTTTGTGTGTTGTTCCCAAAATCGCATGAATACGATGATCAGCGGTACATATCATACGTACAGCGGTACAAAGAGTAGTCTAACGTACCCGGTGCTTGGAATATATATGCCTGCTATACTCAGCTGTGTGCGTACAGTAGTAGTAGGCAAGTACAGTACGCGACAGCAGTTAACAATAAATAGTATCCCATCTTGGCTAATAAGGCTCACGGCTCGCATCTTGTTGGGGCGTCAACGTTGAGCACAGGTTCTTGATCCTTTTAGGACCGCAGTCTCGTTTTGGAGACAAATTAGTTAGGATATATATGTCAGGTTTGTCCCCACCACTACTACTACTACTGCAGTCCTTCTGGACGAACGAACTGCAGTCAGTCCCGTTTCGGGGGCAAACCGCTCATATTCCGCTCTAATAAGTAGTATGTCCCCAAAACGGGACGGCGGTCTCAAAAGGGTCAAAGGCTATTACTCGTATTGTATACTAAGTCTTGTAGGATCTAGACTTACTTCCGGCCTCGCTCACAGTTACAGTATTACGGGGTACCATAGTTAGGACCTACGGTAAACATAAAAACCTATATATTTAACAATTTTCACTAACTTTATTTGGTCGTATTAACTATGGTCTCCCGTAATAGTACACGAGCAGCTTACGAGGGGTACTGAATACTCCTACCATCGCTGTAAATTCTTAGAAATAATTGAAAACTCAGCCTGAAATTATTAACTACGTACCAGGTACCAGGCACGAGGTACGAGGTACGAACCAAATTCTCAACGAATACGACATCTATCTCGCGTTGTTTCCCATAATTTGTATGCGCGAGGAATTCTGACGCCGCTGTGAGGTGACATCGTAAACAAAGAACGACCTTCGGAACAAGCGATCAAGCGCCTCTTCTTCCATCTTCCATAAAAAAATTAAGTCAGTACATATATATTTATAGCAAGCGGACGCACGTTCGTGCGTTTGTTAGTCGTTCGTTTCTCCTCTCGCGAGCCTTTTATTCACCGTGAGCACGTTCATGCCCCACCCTACGTACGTTCTATTTTTTGTTGCGTACCTTATTTAGGTAGTATTATGAAGTAGGTGTGTTACGAGTACGGGGGATAACAGCAAATTAAATAAATTGATCTCGGTTTCACTTTAAAAAATTTCGTACTGGAAATAGAGGCAATTCTTTATTTTCCGTCTTCGGGCACACGAAATAGCTCCAATAATTACTACTGTTCGTTCTGTTGGTAAAAATGGGGAAATATATCGGTTATTGTGTGTACCGTAGGTCCTATTTACTTTTGCCCCCCGTGACACAAACTACAAGGAAGAATGCTCCATACCCTACCTACGAGTACCACATTCCTGCGAAACATGAATGAGTATTAATGTACCGTAGATACATTATAGATGTAGATGCACGTAGAACATTACATGCGCTTTTGTTACAAGAGCCGGCGCGGTACTTATATTTGTCGCAGCCACCACCAACACTAACTACTTCGCTACGCTTGTTGCACTTACTGCTTAATAATTCTGGTTGGTGCCGTACTGCTGCTGTGTATACTGGTAACAAACGCAACGCTGTTCGACCGCGTACGAGGTGTCGCGTACACCTGGTATACCTTATTTATTACTCGGAGTATTATTATTTTTCTTGCCATCCGACAACAATGTGCAGCAAGCATGATCTTCAACATGGATTATTACCTTACTTATTGTTGTGCAAGTTAAATATGTACGACGCTGTACCGGCGAGAGAACAAAGAGGAGAGGAGATTTCTCCCCCGCCTGTTATTTTTAGCGGCGAGAAAGCAACTTTCGTGAGTGCAACAACAACAGTAAGTAGCCTTAAAAATCCATTAAAACATCAAAACATGGCGGTCCATAGAGTGTTCAAACTTTCGAATTTCGGAACACGCAGTACGTCGAGTATTGGTGTGGTACCAAAGGACACCCGCAGTATTTGCTGTGCTGCTTTGCTGTACACACGTACCAGGTAACATACTCTTATTATACCAGGTACCTGGTATGTAATACTGCTTGCTGTACGTAAAAGGGTCGTGCAATGCACATACCCACCCGTACGTCGTATACACAGGTATGCACTTCAGCTATAACAGCTATTAATAGCTGCTGTACACATCCTGTCTTAATACCCGTGGGAGTCGCGGAGGCAGAGAAACAACTCGTCCAGAAGTCGAGACTATCTTCTCCTCGAGAGGTAGGACAGACAGGTAGGAGGTGCTGAACGACGCGCTCTTGATGTCGCTGGCACCATCATAGCACTTACTGTACAGTACTTACTGTACTAAAAGTCAGAGTACTGCATCCAACAATCGCATGCAATGCACACACACATGACCTAATACATGCTCGAAATGAAAGAATGTGGGGGGTTTGAAAGTCATGCTTCTCAGAAATTGAGAGATGTTCGTTGGGTGTCATCCGTGTGTGTGTGCTGCACTGCAACAATGCAGTTCATGTTTTATGTCTATACTGCTGCATCGGCGTACCTTTACTTTACTTGTTACTGCCGTGCTAGAAGCTGTATACCAGAGGGTGTGCTTTTTTTCTTGAGAGATACCTGATATAAAACAATTGTTCGAAAGTGCGATTATTACACCAAACCACCAGAAGAACATGCATTCATGCAGCATGAATGCATCCACCAACCTCTCAGGCGAAGGGAAGAAGATATCATGCTGCTACTTTTCCTCCTATTTGGACCCCCCCTGTAGCCCAGTCGATCATGCTTACCCAGAGAGAGAGAAGAAGTAGTCCTACTAGGCTCTCGGGGGATCTCCAGGCGACGCGCAAACGAGTGCACAAACCAGCAGCAGCAGCAGCAGGAGGAAGAAGGAACTTGAACAGGCGTCTCCGAACGCGTTTGTTTGTGGTTCTAAAGGGGTTAAGCTGCTATTGTTGTGGATGCAATCAATAAGCGAACCACATCGCCTCCATACAAATATCGACACATACATCAACCAAATCATCGCAAAGTTCCAAACGCTCCAAAAGTCACCGGTACAACAATAATGCACAACCCACAAATAAATGCAACGCACGGGTGTTGCTGTATATCCGTGTGAACATACTTGGTGGGCAAACAATCAAATCATCGATCTATATACCAGGTATACATAGAGCATACAGCATACAGCAGGTGCTGCAGTACTTGTCGAGAACGGAAATAATTTGGAAACACCGAAGATCCGCATCGCTCGTTTCGTGCTCGTACGATATCAATAAATAAATACGGTTCTTTGTTATTTCGGCGTTTTCACACGAAAAACGTGACATTTCGAGTCCAACGCTGAATGTACACTGAAACTACGCAACAACGCAAAGCAATACCAGGTACTACAGCATCGCATCAACATGCAAGGGAAACAACCAACATCCATCCGATGAAGTTGGTTTCGACGTTCCAGCTGTTGTAGTGATTCACAGCAGTAGTAGTAGTAGTATTTAATAGTAGTTCGTGAGATAATATGGGAACTGCTCGTATGACATCGGGGGGCGTTGTTGCATACTCAGGGGGGGTATAGAGGGCCATTCCATCTATCGTACCAGGTATGAATTACCATTTTTTAATTATTACTGGTACCAGGAATACTTTTGAGCCGCACGGGTGGTGTATACGAGTACCAGGTACCTGGTACCTGGTACTGGTCGTACGTATTTTGAGTATTACGGTACCTGGTAATTCTTATTTGAATCGGCTGCCATTACGGGGGACCATAGTTAATAGGACCAAATATTGTTAGTAAAAATGGTTAAACATATAGGTTTTTATGTATGCCATAGGTCCTGTTAACTATGGTCCCCCGTAATAGTAATCTAACAACCAACCGAAGAATTGTTGGAGCATGCCGTTTATTATGCTTTTATTATGTGCTCACTAAAATAAGCACCTCGACTTCTCCGTTCTCCATCCGATTCCTTTGTCTCTGATTGTGGATACCATGCCCAATCACAGCTGATACTGCTACATACTGAGGCCCCGGTGGTTCAAGTGGTTAACCTCGAATTCTACTTGTTTGAGTCCTGGGTTCGAGCCCCAGGTGGGTCGGACTTTCACTTTATTTGCAAAAATAAAAAAGGATTCAATTGTTGAGAGCGCCTTGCAGCGTGGGTAGGCACAACAATTCGATGCGAGTAGACGAGGGAAGAAAAGAAAGGCTGAATCTTCTCGAGATAAAAGTGAAGGCACGTACCGTAGCGAGAAGGGGGGAGAAGAGCCTGCTATGTGACCCCGGATCTGAGTTACGAGTTGGAAGGAGAGAGAGAAGAAGAAGATGTGCGAAGATAATGAATGGGATGAGAAAAAAAAAAAAAAAACTGAAAATTCTACAGATAGATATCCTGGTACTCATGCATGTAAATACATACCTGGTACGCGCCAGAGCTTCAATTATTACAATAATAGCGACATCATTCCTTCATACTCTTTTTTCATGTTTTTATCTGATGAAGTGTAGATCAGATAGATGTGCTTCAGTTATCGTGTGTACTAATTTTTGCTTCTTATATTGTTACCGAGGTTTTTCTTTCACTCCAGAGTTATTGGAGCCTGTCCTGCGACCACGGACTGCATTGTATTGTGAGTTAATGTTAGAACAACAACAGCACAGAGCAACAACAACAACAACAACAACAACAACAACAACCTCAACAACAACAACAACTACTACTACTACTACTACTGCAGTACGTAGTGAAAGGTATTACAATAATAATAGCGATACCATACCACCAGTCCTTCATACCAGGTACTTTATATAACGATACAACACGAGTTCGTATACTTAATAGCGGTGATTGGGAACACACGTCCATCTGAATCTGGATGCCCCAGTAACTCTCGACGTTCACGTATTATAC
This sequence comes from Nereocystis luetkeana, assembly GCA_031213475.1. Taxonomy (NCBI): domain Eukaryota; class Phaeophyceae; order Laminariales; family Laminariaceae; genus Nereocystis; species Nereocystis luetkeana. Next base: position 4,643,409 of record JARUPZ010000017.1, on the reverse strand, counting down.
GTACGACTCATTCGCACTTTACAGCATCTAGATTATGATTCAATACAGCAGTTCAAGCTACTCGTATATATATATACAACTCCTACCACTACTGACTACCTGGTATGAAGTAACGGCACCAGGTATATCCTACTATGCAGGACACATGTAGTAGCTGCGGCCTGTGAAGTGTCTCCACATTGTTTCTCGCCTCGCGTCATCGTCTAGGGGAGGGCATACCCCCCGTTCTTTGCTCGTTCTCACCCTGCAACGCTTTTCGCTGTCTGAAAATCAACTCTTCTTGCGTTTTTTCTCGTCGTACGCGAGCTGGAGTCTGGGGTGGTATTCTGTCAAAGTACCCTTCCTTTCCCCTCCTCCCCCCTTCACTCCCCTGACTACCCCTCCACTCCACTGGCTCTCCCCCCTCCCCTCCCCTGCCATCCCCTCCACTTGACTTTTCTACCCCTCCACCTAAGCCCCCGCTTCCCCTTCCCCTTCCCCTTCCCCTTCCCCCCCCCACCCCCTCCTCTACCCTCTGCTCACCTTCTCGCCCTTCCCCTCCCTTCCTCTCTCCCCTCATATGTGTTGAGGTTACTGGAAGAGCCAAAGGTCAGCACAACAGCAAGAAAATAATTAGTTTGTGTCCCATTTCTCGCATCACGGAACACGCGTAGGCTTTTGATGTGGCAACATTCGATAACGCAGACAGAAATACTACAATCCTACGGGGGAAAGTAGAAGTACTTTCTTCGCTCAAACCCTTTTACCTGATGATGTCTACAATTCCGGGAGACCATTTAGCAAAATAGGACCTACGGTACACACAAAAAGCCTTGTATTTACCTATTTTTACTAACAAATGTCTGGTCCTATTTACTATGGTCCCCCTTAATATTAGTTATGACTGCTGTGTTTCGATCGTAATTTAGCGATTTACCCACCATACACTCGTAACTGCACAAGACACCACGCGTTCTATCCCAGAGCCAGCTAGCTGGTCGATAGCTTGCTACCTTTTTCTACCCCGAGGCGCGCTCGAAGCTTTCCGTATCGCCGAAGTGGCAAGCGTGTGGCCATTTTCATCGAAGGAAAAACTTGCCCCGGAAGAACGATGTGTTAACGCTTGCACGCCTCCGAAGTAGAAGCGGCTGATTAATCCATCGATCGCGGTAAGCACTGCCTCCTCGCAGGTGTAGAAAGACCTGAGCTTGTGGGACTACTGCATGGGTGGCGTCTAGCAGGACGGGCTTCTTTCTCCCTGTGCTCTCGGTATGGAGCGTCCCGAAGAGCGCCTCTCCTCACGACGATGGCCGCATCCGCGCGGATTCGCAGTGTCCGCCGCGAAGGTTTCCCCGCTTCCAACTTGGTGATTTATCCCATGTCGCTCCAGCGATCTGCGGGAAACCGCGTGGAGAACGGGCTGGTTGTTGGTCCAAGCCTGCACCCTCCCGGCTCTGGGGCAGATGCGTGCGTGTCGGGTGCCCACGGCGGGACTGCATCGCGGCAGCAGGGCCCCCTCACTGCCACGTGTCCCCCAATCCCTATGGGGCGCCTTTCACATCCCACGAACTGTGAGGCGGGCTTGCCTGGGAGACGCGCGTTACGGTAAGGGCAGCACCACTAAGGTTTGCCAGGCTCTTCGCCTGAAAAACTCTGTGCCTTTCGTATCCGAAACGGATTTCGAGAAAAGCTAAAAGGGCAAAGCCCCCAAGCTCAATCCCAGAGCCTACTACTGTCGACGGGTTCTAAGATAGTAGAGGTAGCACATTTCCTCAAAAAAGTGTTTTCTGGTCGATGACGGGGCTCCTTAATCCAAAATGATCGGAATGCCAATCTTGTTTCCAAAAATGACGTTTTGTATGCTCGGTTCATGGAACTATTCGCTGGGATTCAATTTGTTTTTTGCTGAAGCCAGTTTTCGGGTGAGGTATGGAGCTCCTCAAGTGAAGAGACTCAGATAATATAGGGTGAATGAAACCTCTATCGTAGACGCCTCTGTAGTAGTAGTGTGTATCACGAACAACATTGCTGGAACACTCTTGTTATTCCAGCAATATTTGGTTTTGGAGCCCGGAGTTCTAGTCGGAAATATTTGCCTTGGAAAGCAAAAAGTGCTACCCCTACCCCTATCGTAGAACGCCTGGAGCGAGCCCGTCCGCACCGCCCAAACAAGTGGTGGCCCGTGCTCCCTGGTAAGCTCCTGTTTCGAGCTCTGTCGAGGGCGAGGGAAAGCGGTGGCTCCTGCCCCCTAGTAAGCTCCTGTTTTAAGCTTGTCCAAGGCCTTGGTCTATCGTCATACGACTACGGTCATTCATGGTAATGAGTACACCTCCCCCCCCCTCCCCCCCCTCAGCGAGTGGTCGGGTTCCCGGCTGACCCAACCAAGCTAAGGGTGCCGCGTGCCGGCCCTGGGTGACTTGTTTGCCCAAATTATCTACCAGGTACGGCTTTACTGGAGCTGGTACAGTAATTACGACGTCGTAAACCGTTAGCATGTAGATCTCTTGGGACTCCTGGGAGCTGGTTCTCTTCCTACGCGTAGACCCGCGGTGTCTCTAAACATTTCAGCACAGCACCTCCCGAGTTGGTCGGAAATGTCCGGTTTGCGGAGTCCCCTCCTCGTCCGGTCTCCGCACTGGCCAGGGATGCTCTAAGGATTACCCTGGGCTGGGTAATCGATCGCTCGTCTACCCATTTAGATCAGTAGGTAACACCTTCACATTTGACGTGGTCCAGGTCACGGGTTCGAACCTCACTTCGGGCGTTTCTTTTACAGAAACGCTTGAGCGTACACACCTAAAATCTACATATCCCTGGTTCCCCACGTAATGAAACGAAACGGGAAGGTCAGCGTAAGGACGTATAAGACGGTTCCGACGCTCCAACGATCCCGCTGTGTAGAGGGGGGGGGGAGTGTTATAACGAGTACCCTGGGCTGGGTAGTCGATCTGCCGTTTACACCTATACCTCAGTAGGTAACACCATCACAGGGGAGGTCACCCAGAACCTCCAGCAGAAACCCAACTTTGCTGTCGATAGAGGAAGCGAATTGCCTCGCTTCCGTCCACCGGAGCCCTCTAACCCTTCCGCTCCCATTGAGAATCGTGCCTGGGCTTGTGCCGGTGAGCTTTCAATTCCAGTGAGTTGTTTTCCGGGCACCCTTCTTCGAAAAATGACTGGACCTCTGCCGCGCCATGTAGTTCGAGGATTTTTCTCGTACGCCCACTGCGCCCCGTTATCTTCCCTTCTGCAGGCTTCGAGGGACAGCTCCGAGTTCGGAGCCCTTCCGAGTTCGGAGCCCTTCCGAGTCGTTTTTTTCCTCTGTCCAAAAGGTTCGACGGCGTTGAGGGCCGCTTCGTGCGCGGTATGTAAGCGATGCAGCGCGCAAGGTGGCCCGCGCCTCCAGCATCCTTCATTACCTCCATCTATCACTGAGGCATGTATCCCCATGCTGTGCCGATCGGGACGCCGTAACCACCGCCACCCCATACTCGTCTGCCGTGCGGACATCAACGTTTTCTAAGGACAGATATCCTCGGCCGTCGGGGCGTGTCCATTCGAGAGGAGTACTACGTTTTTAGCGGGATTGACTACGATGTCGATGACGTCTAGCTCTCGCGCAGGACGGCAACTGTAGAGGGAAGGTTCAAGTTTTTCTAAGCTCAACATATCACCCGAGCCATGTCTTCGATGAGCATTTTTCGGCACTACCCGACGACCAACATTTTATAGGCGCTAGCCCTACAGCGAACATACTACAAACAATATCATAGGAACCGGTATACTACTAGTTCACCCAACGAGCTCAAGCCGCCAGAAAGCGTTGCCTCGGAGGGCCAAAAACATGCAACCCACTACCGTGGGATGAACCAGAACGCTCCAACCGTGTTTACTGTGACCCCCATTAGGCGGGGAGAGACATCGTCCGTGGAGGCGGAGGATGAAACGCTTCAGCCCCGGTCGCAACGCCAGGCTGTGCATTTCCAACCCCATAGACTTCCCCTGCAGGACACCGCTGAAGCAAGCGGTCGTCCATAGACTTCCCCTGCTGGACACCGCTGAAGCAAGCGGTCGTCCTGGTCTCCCCCGAGCAGCCCATGCGACAAAGAACACCGCCATCTCGTCTCAGCATCATAGCAACTTGACCACAAGCCCAAGTGTATTAGCACGCAGTTGTCCACCTCCGTAAGCACCACCGTCTTTTTGAGGCCGTTGAAAGGCATTGGAATGGAAGAAACTAGTCAGTGATAAGGAACCAGCTGCCCGGTCTCGTGCAAGCGTTTGTGATCTCGGCCCCACATGCCCCACTCCTCCTAGTACGGCGACCCCAAACATCCTCATCTCTCGGCTCACCTTCTCGAACCGCGGGCACCCGCTTTTTGACATCCCCGTTATCTAGGTTATCTACTGTAGATCCTCTCTTGTCTACCTGGTATATGATATGATGTGCGGAACTTGTTGTGAAGACTTAACCCACGAAACCTATGCTAGCTCATGAGGCGTTCTACGATAGAGGTTCACCCTATTTTTTCTGAAGCTCATCACTTGAAGAGCTCCATACCTCACCCTAAAACTGACCTCAGCAAACATCTAGTTGCATTCCGATGAATAATCTCATGTCCCAAGTATACACAATAAGTCATTTTTCGAAACGAGATTGGCATTCCGACGAGGTTTGGATAAGAAACGCGGCATTCGAAAATAAAAATAGGGGAAACGTGCTACCTCTATCGTAGAACGCGTCTCATGCAGATCGTATGTCTCCTATGCGGGAACATGATCTAGACCATACATATCATGAAGGTATCTAACTGCCCTGAAGTATCTAGATCATGAAGTGAGAATCGCCGCCCTCTCCGCCGTGTGAAATCTTAACCCTAACCACCGAGGCAATAATCAGCGTCAGCGCTGACTGATACAATCCCTGCGGAAAGCATGTGCCAGCAGTCAGATCAGTGGGTATTATACGGGGGGGGGGGGGGATGTGCTGCACTGTACACACGTGCGATTCAGCTCCTTCGCAGACTGGTTGAAGCTCGTATTGGTCTATATGAAGACTCCTCCTGCTGCTCCAGTGGGTGGTTATATGCCCTAGACAGAGCGCGGTGCATCCCCCTCCCCGAAGTGGCAATGCATAACATCTGCAAACTCTGGAACGCTAAGCTGGGTGGGCCGGATGTTCAGTGATTTGTGCTATGTAAAAACTACTGTATGGCACTCTTGATTTGGGCCTATTGGATCAGCACTGCTCAGGAGGGCGAGCGTTTCATCAAGCCACTCTGATCAAAGACCTGGAATTACCTCTGCCTTGTTGGTTAAATTTGGTGCTGTCTTTCTCACACGTTTTGCTCGAGCATTACTCTGCGTACGTTTGCGGTCATCGACTACCTGATGGGTGTTGGGTTAGGGAGTGGAGTCTTGCCCCAGTCAGCTGTCTTACCCGTACTTACTTCCTCCTCGGCCCCCATTGTTTGCCCTTGGGAAGTAGGGGCGGTTAGCCCACCCATCCTATCCGTATCCCTCCTCCCTACCGCCTGGTACATCCCGCGAAGCTTTCCTGAACGACGACGCTTTCAACGATAGAGGTAGCACACTCCCGTTAAAATGTTTTCTGGATGACGGGGCTTCTTAACCCAAACTCGTCGCAATTCCAATCTTGGTTCGAAAAAGACGCAGTTGTATACTTGGGCGATGAGATTACCCATCGCAATTCAATTTGATTTTTGCTGAAGTCAGTTTTCGGGTGAGGTATGGGGCTCCTCAAGCGAGAAGTCTCAGAAAAAATGGGGTAAACCTCTATCGTAGAACGCCTCCGACCGGGAAAACCAGTACGTCAATGGCTGGCGCATGTAGTCGTTTCCGCAATATCGCTTAGGGGACCCCGTCGCCATTGCTGCGCAGCCGCTGCGGCGGGGGCACTAGTAGTCGCCCCTGCTACAGTACCGTGCTACGTGTTCCTTGTTCCATTCACCCATCTCCAGCATCTCCCACATACCGCCGCCCCCGCCAACGGCTTGCTAAGCGAGCCCCCCCCTTCCCCCCCACCCGAGATGGGTGAAGTGTGTACGGTGGTGGTCAGGAAGCCTTGCTGCGCGTAGGTGCAGCTGCACCGCGGCAGTCCTTCGAGGTGTCGGCAAAGTTGCCTTCCCCCGTGTGTCCCCGTGTGTCCCGTCGAGCTATACTGCGAGGCTCTGACTCTTCCCACGGTAGTAGGAATTTCACTTTTTGCCTTCTGAGGCGAAATGTTTTGCTCCGTTGATCTTCCTGAAGCGAGCAACAACTAGTGTACCAGTTGGTATAGTATGACAATTTTACTACGTGGTGAATTTATTATCAGGACTAGCGCACAGAAATGCTGGTCGGGTCGCACGAACCCAGCTTTCTTCCGAGCCATGGTTTCAGGTGATAAATTAGAACTCCTCGTGCGAGAAGCTCAGACAAAAAAAGGCGACATCCTTGAAGGGGCATTATTGCTCCTTTACAGCAAGGAGCACAGCAGCAGCCCCAAGTTAAGTATCACTCGATACCGAACGCGGCGGAGACAGACTCGGTTACTGCGTGATAACCACTGGTCTCAAGACATGATGTGCCCGCCATCACGATCCCTGGCTCAACTACGGGTCCGAGTAGTGTCTTCCCGAAATGGAAGATGACAATCAGCCCAACCATTTGAAGAAGTGGCAGGAGCTACGATTTCAAAGTATAGGATTGGTCCGATACTCGCGTCATGGGGTACTCAAGCGCCAAGATGTGCACGTGATCTATGGCTCTAGCAATGGCGACGCGTTCGGACACCGATGCCTCGAACTGCGTCCGTACCCGCATGTCCGGCGGCAGCTGGCCTAGAGTATCCACCAGCATCGATGCCGCCTGCTTGACCGGCGCACTGTACTTTCTCTCGCTTCTCGGTAACGAAGGTGAGGAGGCATTCTACGAAAAAGGTTCACTCTAGATTTTCCGAGGCTGCTCGCTTGAGGAGCTCCATACCTAGCCCAAACAATGACTTCAGCAAATGTCAAACTGCATCCCGATGAATAGTCCAATGGCCCAACAATACAAAAAAAGTCATTTTTTTTAAAGAAGATTGGCATTCACCGACGATTTCGGGTTTGAGGAACCCGGTCATTCAGGAACGGTTTTAGCGGAAATGTGCTACTGTACCTCCATCGTAGAACGCGTTTGAGGTAGGAAGCGACTACCGCTCTCGAGCAGAGGAAGGGTTCCATTTTTATCTAGAGGGTCTCAACCCTTCCCTTAGCGTAGCTGTTATCGAGAGGGCCCCTGAAACTTTAACGCGAAGTCCTTACCAATGGACTCGGCCGCATTTCGCTTGGCGCGACCGCTCGCTCCCAGGGAAGGCAAAAGCGGTCCCGTGGTGCGCGAGGGCCCACCCCCGGGCAACATGGGGGGTATACACACCCATGCACACTAGTGCGGTTGTTTTGCTAATCGAGGAAGCCGCGCCAAACGAACACATTGTCGTCGGTCACCGTTTCCCGGCCCATACGTCCGCAAGGACTTGCCCGGATGAACGCGTCGAACTCGTGAGTCCGCTATCTTACTTGTTTTCGGCTCTGGTCGGGGCGTCCAGCGATCGCGGCCCGAACTCTCGCTCCACGGGCGTTGACGTTTTTCGTCGGGTGTCGATCCGAACCATCGACCACGCAGAGCCGCGCGGAAATCATCGGCCACCGGTATGGCCGCCCACCAGCAGTGGTGGCAGTAGTTCAACCGCCCGAACATCTCGATTCGACGCACGATGAGCGTATCACACTCCAAGTGAAGCAGGCCGTGCTAGTGGAAGCCCCGAGATCAAACCGGCCCCGTTCTGCACACAAAATCGAAACGGGGAGAGGTGCTGCGCCGGGCAGTTATCGAAACCGTCTCCGCCCGAATTTCTAGGCCGGCGGACACGGAGTCACGTGCTATATGGCGACGAAAATCTACGTTTCTCACGCCCTCACCGATTGGCCATTCGGGGTGCCGCCAGTCGTGAAGTACCATGTCTGATCCCGGAGACTGACCCGGCTCCTCAAGCCTTTTAGAAGTGCGGGCCCGCTTTAGGGACAGACCACTGAAATTCCAAGTAGTTCGTCCCAAAAACGGGGCTGCAGTCCCTAAAGGTTCAAACCGATACCGATGGAATGTCAACAGTGTTATACGATATGATACGTGATATACCTACTATAAGTATCTATCAGGATTACGGTAGGATTTGGAGTTGTTCATTGGCCTGTACTTTTAAGCTTTAATCAAAGTCAAGTTTTCGGGTCGAGGCGTAGAGCTCCTATACTAAAATCAAGTGAAAGAGCCCAACAAAAATTAGGTGCCACCCCTATAATAAGGCAAACACGTCTCCACTCAAGGCCCCCCACACCCTCCTCCGCAGTGTTTAAGGGCCTGTGCCTGCATGAGGTACCCTCACCTCGCGGCTTACGTGCAACGACATGAAACGGCCCACAAACGCCTGGGTTGTGTGGGTTGGTGGCCCCTGTTATCTAGAGTCGCTGTCGACCACGCTCGTTTGGGTGCTCATCGAATTAGCCCCGCTGCTGGTGCTGGTCAGCATCCCCGCGGTGCCCGCTGGAGCCCTGCCTGCTCGTGCTTCCGGTCGGTGGTGGTGCCTCTAGCTCCTCCGACGTGTGGGGGGGGGTGATTCATTCCTTTGAGGCCTTGAGCAGGCCAGCGACGAGCGCCAACCTGACAGGCCGCCTCCACCATCTGTCCAAGCGCAAAAAAATCGCCGATATGCGGCCGACCCATCGCCGCGGGGTGCCGGGTGCAGCTCTCCCGCGTGCAGCATAGCCTCGAGCAATGTCAGGGGTGTCGGCCAGGGGCGAGGGACTGACGTAACAAACGGATGCAACCAGACCGATAGGCCGGCTGCCTCATTTGTGTTCACGAGGGTCGCACGGCACCCCACCGCGACTAAAATCGCGGGGAGGACCGCAGAACCATGCCGCCCACTGGCGTTCCGTTTCCGATATATAGCGCAGAGAAAATCGGAGAGCAGAGGCCCGGGAGAAGAAGGGCCGTCGTGTCCAGGTTTGGCCGAGGTGGGGGGCCAGGTGGCAACCCCGCCGGGGCAGGCAGCTAATTCGTCGTACGTCTCGCCGATATCCGAGGGGGTGCATCGAGCCCGAAGCCACCATACACCCCAATGACCGTGTAACCCGAGACGGGAAGACGACAATAAGTTTACTTTCTGGCGTGTTTCTTGCTACTGACTACCTGAATCTAGCTCATGGGTCGATTGGAATCCACACTGCTCGGGCGGACGAGTGTTTCAACAATAGCACTATCTTCGAAGCCCCGGCAGCATCTCTGTCTCGTTGATGAATCTGGTATTGTTGTTTCACGATTCACTCGGTGGTTGTGTGCTGTCTCTCTAAAACAGTGTGTTTCGCGAAGGCGTAGGGGGGGGGGGGGCGGGGGGGAGGGGGTCCGCCCTTCTTCTCGTTCCACCTGCCGTTCGTTTTCTGAGGGTAACCCGCACCATGTTTTTCTGATGCGAATGAAACCGGCCAATCAATAATACCGTCGTACCGCAAAACAGTCGCCGTTGTACACCAGTTAGGTAGTTGGGTATGACTCCCTGTGTTTCCTCGATGGGTTATACTCCGTATGATAAGGTCTGAAAATGGGCCTTGCTGGGGGTGGTATTTGCGGTCCCGAACGTTCTGAGTGCCATAACTGGTACGGTATGATTGTTATTGGCGAAGGTGCTCCTCAACAGAGGGGTGCCACGCTGATGCCACTGCCGATGATGGTAGTGAGAGATAATGATATTGGTTGGGGTGGCAGTGGTGATGGTGGTGGTGATGGGGGTGGTGGAGGTGATGATGATGATGATGATGATGATGAGGATAAGGATGATGATGATGATGACGATGATCATGATCATGATGATGATGATGACGATGATGATGGTGATGTTGATGATGGTGACGATGGTTATGAAGATGACAATGGTGATGATTGCGTTGATGATAGTGGTGATGGTTGTGGTGGTGGTGGTGATGGTATGGTGGTGGGGATGATGATGATGATGATGGTGATGATGATGACGATGACGATGACGATGACGATGATGATGATGATGATGATGATGATGATGATGATGATAATGGTGAAAGTGATGCCGATGTTGACGATGACGATAATGATGATGATGGTGATGATGGTGGAGATGGTGGTGGTGCTAATGAAGACGATGCTGATGGTGATGATGCTGATGATGATGGTGGCGATGAGGGTGATGATGCTGATGATGCTTGATGATGATGATGGTAAGGGCCGTACGGCATGCTTGGCACGTTGATTCTAATCGATAATCCAGACAGTAGCAATGTTTCCTGCAGTAGTAATTCACTATCCTACGTGGTGAAGGCACGCCCCCAACATTTTTTTCTCTGAAGGCCCCAAACGTGTCTTTTCGGTCTGCTTGATACCTGGTTTTGATAAAGTGTGCATACAGTAGCACTACTCGAATTACAGTGCAATTTTGTATCAAATATACCCACGGGTGGTCGAGTCCCCTCCCTTAGCACAACGTAGGCTCATACCAATTCTTGTGGAGACATCGATAGTGTATCACACCATCAGGCGTACCGAATTTAGAGGTTGTCGACACCTTGTTGTGGAGTGTGCCTCGTATTCCAATGTCTCCACAACAATGTAGCAACCCCACTTATAAAACTGACGGCATGCCGTCGTCGAGCATGGAACAGCCCACAGACGCCTACCATGGAACGACCCATAGTACAAATCATGGATAGTTCATGAGTGAACTTATTGGATACGCCACGGTTAACCACGGTGTGCGTCACGGCTCACCCCACGGACTGGCCTATGGTCCACCCCTTGGTTTCACCCGGGAACACAGCACGGCATGATCCCGGCTGTGTTTAGGGTTAGATCTCGGGTTTCTCCATTAGACACCCCGTGGGACACCCCATATATTTAACAATCAGTGGACCCACCATGGGATACACCATGGGGTGCACCATGATGGCTCTTCCCATGCCGGGAAGGTTTCTCCATGGTAGCATAGGATTACCATACAGCAGTATAGGCTACTGCATCTGATATACTTTGACTATGGAACATCATGGAATATACCATGATGACATGGACTTTTCCCCTATCGTGTGACGAATGGTCATGGGATCTTCCATCTGGACTCTCCCATTGACTCTGCTACCAATGGTCTATGACACGTGTCACGAGACAATCGTGGACACACCACCACCAGGTGTGCCCATGGAATGATCTGTGGAACCGTCCACGGGATGTCCCAAGTATGTCACCCATGAACACATATAATGGCATACCCCATGGGCGGTTTCGTTTCACTGATTGGTACTGTCCATGTATGTATACCATGAAACTAGCCAAGGGAAAGGCAGTGGAAAGTTCTGTGGAACGTGGCATGGGTGACCATGGCATATATCATGCAGCAGCTGTGTGTGGGTTGGCCCATGGACGAAATGTCCACGCTGGCATTTTCGGGCACCATGGAATAGATCATGGCGTGTGTTATGGTGTACCGTGGACTGGGCAACGGTTCACGTACTAGATGTCATGGAATATACCACGGTATACACCATGAACCCATGGATTGGATCATGGTCTATCCCGTGATACATGTTTTTTCCATGGGTTGCGCCACGGAACATTCCATGGTCAACTATGGTTGGATCCATAGTTTTCTCCGTGGTCTGTCCTTCTCTTTTCTCTCCCTCCTAGTCGTAGCTCAGATCCGGGGTCACACACTTCACGGGAGACCCTCCTCCCTCCTCCCCACGCTGCACGTAGTCTAGGAGGGTTCTCGTGCCTTGCATTTTTATCGCGAAAAAAATACTTCATTCAACCCTCGTCAACTCGCGTCAAATTACCTGGTACAGAAGTAATGCGTGATATTCGTGTAGCACGACTGCTGTAGTAGGAAGATACTTGAACACGATGGTATGATATCCGTCTATAAAAACGGCTGATGATGGGGCCCTATCGTGACACCATCCTTGGGCAACCTTGCGTATAGGCTAGTGTATGGGATCTAGTGCGGCCCCCGCCGCTGAGCACGGTTTCTTAATCCAATCTTCTTAGCGCTCCCCAAAATGTGAGCCTCGTTTTCTTGCCACGTACGGTGCAGTAGTAACAGGTACATACAGTAGTAGTAACAGGTACCAGGTACGAGTAGTTCATTTCTTATATCCGTGGGCTTTGCTGCAAGTAAGTAGTACAAATAATAAGCAGTGCACAGTAAGTACTGTAGTACCAGAACGAGTATTGTATGTACTCAGCGTGCTCCAGAAATAATAGCGTGCACAGGGACCACACTAAACGGGACTGTGTGATTGCGTCGCGCGCCGTCTCCGTTGTTGGACTACTCTCCTCTCCTTCACTGGTCGAGCAATCGATAACCCACGGGGTGATTGGTCAAACCATCGAGAAACACAATATACGTACCTCGGTGATTGGTCGAGGTAATCGAGACCAGAGCCTTCCGTTTTACGGTTTCGCTCCACGCACTATACTTCAGAGACACTCGACGGCTGACATGTCGGCGCGTGGCATCGCGCGCATTAGGATTTAGTGCGTGTAAATTACTGTAAATCCGTCCCGCCGAGTGCCGGGTGACGCTGGCAAACCCATCATACATCCCCATCGTCATCTTGACCAACAAACACCCACCCCACCCCCACCCCCACCTCTCTCACTCCTCTCTCGTCCCTGATTTTTCACCGAAGACTGCGCACGGAAATAAAGATACGCCGTTTTTTTTTGTCGCTGCTGTGCGTCTCACACCAGCCCCACCACCACCCGCCAAGACCAAGCCTCGCGCCACCACCACCACCGCCACCACCACCATCACCACCACCTAGAGCACACGCGTCGCGCTCAAGTCCTGCTGCCCAGCACACCGCATCTCATCACCGTCATGCGCACCGAAATCGTTGCCCTCGTTACTCTCGGGCTGGTCTGCTGCTCCAATGCTGCTGCTCCCGCTTTCTCCTGCTTCAAACCCCCCGACGAAGGCCAGACGAGCCCCCTCGGCGAGGGCATGGAGGATGTCGTGGAGTCCGCGTGTTGCGAAGCGCTCACCGACGAAAGGTGAGCGAGCAGTCGTAGGGAGATACGCTTCCAGCCTCCCAGGGCACGCCTGTGTTGCGGTGGGTGTGTCCTGGTGCGATTGGATTGTGCTCGTTTTATTTGACGTGTGTACCGTTGTAGAACATATCCATGCGGTGAAATCGTATTGTTGTTGTATTAATAGCATTCATCACTGTGAATTTTGTGGCACAGTGGTGTATATCGGACAGAACGCCCAGCCCCCCTCCCCCTCGCCTTCCTCCCCCTCCTCCGCCTCATCGCGGCATGTACGCGCCGGTCGGTCTAGCCCTTGCGTTGTGTGTCGCCTGTGCGTATAGATACGAAGCGAAGGCAGAGTGGTTCGTCTGATCCTTTTTAATGTTACCGTCCCAAATACCGAGATTTTTTTTTTTGGATACTGTGATGGGGTACATCGAGAGGCAAACACCAGGCGGCGACGAGCAGCCTCGGTAGCGAGCCGCACGCCTGCTGCTGCTGCTGCTGCTCCCTCGTGCTGTCCTGGCGTGTGCTCATCGGGCCTCCCGGTGTGTCCTCGTACGGTCTTGGTGTGTGCGCCTCCAGGTTCTCATTTCCAGTCCGCATGTGGCCGTCCCTTGTTTTGTTTTGCTCGTAGCATGGCCCTCGAGAGAGAGCAGATTTTTTTTTTTGTTGTTGTTGGCCGCGTACGATAATCACGTTTGCTTGTTTCAGTAGACCGAGTGCATCAACATAAACAAAGCGCTCACTGACAAGAGGTAAGCAGAGGCAGTAACCAGCTCCCTTCGCCCCCCCCCCCGCCGCTCCTCCCCGTAGTGGCGCGCACACGCCGCGCGCCCGTGCCCTTTTGTGTTGCCGTTCGCAAATAAAGATACGAACAGCAGAAAGAGCGATACGTCTGCTTTTTTTTTTAGCCTTTTTCACCGTACCAACCACCTACGAGTATGTATTTTTTTTGTTTGTATCTTCATGTACATACATGCTGTTGTGCTTGTTTCAAAATATCGGCAAGTTATTAGGATGCAGACGGTCTACGGCAATACCACCAGATATATCCACCCAGATACAAAGATATTTTATTATTATTATTATTACGTACCGTACCAGGTATCCAAAAAAAACCTGGGGCTGGATGTTATGATGATACCGAAAAGATCATCGACCAAGAAACCTGGCATCAATCACCCTTGTGTCCATCAATATAATAATCGTTTTTTTGTGTTGAGATATTTAAAAGTTCCTTATATTGCCGTACATAAATAGAGGTTCAAGTTTAAAATAAAATGCAGATCCGCCGGAGGGAATAGGTGTTCTTCACATTAAACCGTTATTTCTACCCGTCGACATCCAGCACAACCAGTGTCCGTGCCGATTCTTCAATCCTAACAATAGAAGAGATATAGGTTTTGTGGTCACAAAACTACGCCACAGAGATACAAGTACTACGTTGCTACAGCAGTACGTACTGCCACCAGTATGCGGTTTCTTGAACTTACATCTTGGATACACATACTAACCATCCGCGCACGGACCACAACGAGGAAGCAGTAAATATTGCGGGTAGATAGGATACGAACACGACGAGCACGTGAAGAAGAGAGAAGGAGGGTGGAGTCAGAAGTCAACAGCTATGATACGAGCTACCAACATACTACGGAGCAGGGGGTTGGCACCAAACCGAGATAGACTCTATATATATTGCACTGCAACGTACTGGTATCCATGCCAATGCCAGATAGCTTCATCTTCTTTTTTTAGGTTTTTGTCTGCTATTAATAGTCTCCTTTTTGCTTCCCTGGTGTCCGCAGTGGTGGAGTGCGTATGCCTGTTTTTTGTTTTTTTTTTGCCTCTGTTTTTACTTGAGGTATTTCTTCCACTCCAGAGTTATTGGAGCCTGTCCTGCGACCACGGACTGCATTGAATTGTGAGTTAATGTGAGAACAACAACATGCACCTGATGATGCTGTATGCGTCCTCGGTTATTCTTATCGTTTTGTTCGTATGTGTGTGATCTTCTGTGTCATTTCTGCCCGTCCGTCGACATCCAGCACAAACCACCAGGGTCCGTGCCGATTCTTCGATGCTGAGAGAGAGATTAGATACTGCTCACAATACAACACGCTCTGTAGGGCACAAACGCCCAGACAGAGAGTCCATATTTATTTGTATGCGGTAAGCACGATATAAGTACGAGTGCCATACGTCATACACCACCAGTAGTCCGCCGTCTAGAGTGCTCACGCGTCGTGTGCCGCCGGTGTGACGCATGACATGTCACTTTACACCAGGCACGTACAGATACTATCAATACTACTTACTGCTGTGCGTAATAAACAGTCAGTAAAATATGTCACGCACTCGATTTTTGTGATTTTTAAACAAAATTCAAAAAATTAGTACAACTCGTCAGCTGTGAGTTTGAACCGACAGCGTGGTTGATATTCGAATTATTATAAAAAAAACATATTTTTTTTTTTCATGTTTCGTGTTTTTTTCGTTTTTTGTTGTTCAGCTGCTGTGCCATGACGATGGTCGTCTCCGTATAAATCACAAAATCTTCCCTGCCTCTGTCTTCTCAGTTCCACCGCCCACCTCCCATGGCGCCCACTTGATTACCCTCTTCCGCCATCCCTTCTTCTCGAACATGCCAACGAATCAGTACCCCTCCCCAAACCCAAGACTCCCTTGGTTCAATCTTCTCCATTATATTGATACGCTGTACCAGGTACGACAAGAAAAATTGGAAATAAATGACGAAATTTCCAGAAATTTCGAATTTTCATTTTCGCCACTTTCTCTCAATCCCAATCGCCCCCTACCCCCTGCCCCACCCCGCCATCACACCCCGCCCGACTCCGTGCCTCGCTCCAAAACAGTGATGAACTTGCCGAGCGGACGGTGCTCTGGGACGGCGTGAACTGCAACCATGGCCCCGGAGCATTACCCATCACCGAGGAGCCCCTCTGCCGCGCCCATGACACGGACGGCTGCCGCTTCTGCTTCGAAGCCTGCGACGGTACCGAGGTGAGAAAGTATCTAAATTCTTAATCTCGACAAAACGTAAATAAAAACTCGTACCTGGTACCCGGTTACCTGGTACGTACAGCAGCTCAAATTTGAATTTTGTCTGCAGCCGAAGTACTCGCACAAGAAGGCAGCTTCCGCGCAGATTCGGTAGGCAGCAGAGTACGAGGGTACCCCGAAACAGGTTTGAGCTTTGAGCACACACGTGGGATAGCGAGACTGCGTTGTGCAATAACCGGGCGCAAACTCGTCGTCTCCACGTTGCTCTTCGGTAAGGCGTGTGTGCCTGATATCTTAGATTTCCCGCCAACTGGACTTGAACCTTCATACCTGGTACTCCGTACGTCGCGGGGGGTGAAGACCTACCTACCTTTGAAATTCTAACCGGAATGTAAAGAGCTTTGTATCTCCATATTGATGATGAACCGCTGCTTATATACCCGTCCAACATGGTGAATAATACCGTAATACTCGTACTCGTTATACCTCGGATAAAGCAGCCCATCGGGCCTGATTCTCAATCGTTACTGCTGTGAAGGTTGTGGTGCAAAGTCCCCCACCAACAGCGCTACGTTCGCGCCTAGAAGCCTGGCAGGGTCAAAGTTGGTGTTTCAGACGACACCCGCGGGAGACGGCACGAAATCGGCCCAGGTTGCCCCACGTTGTTGTCTCGAGAATTACACTCGATTTTGGTGCTACTGCTGTAGAAACGGAGCCTGCGACCAAATTTCTTGGGTATATTTTCTGGTCGTTACGCACCCGGTACAAGTGAAGGCGGCCGGTCAACATGCGCCTGAGGTAAGCAAGCTTCCCGAGAGGTGGCGAGTGCAGCAGTGTACTTACCGTCCAGCCTCTCCGTCAAACGTGGCGCCCTGTACCGTATGGTAGTCGTTGTTCAATGAAGATTTTGCTACGTACCACTACTTTACACGTGGGCTACAGCCGCAGCACAGCAGCAGTTGTTCGAGTACTTGGTAATCACTCTGTCCGGCCTCCTTTTTTAGTAGATCTCCCAGTTCGCAGCAGAGCCTACACCTTTTTTGTTCCAGCAACATGTTTTCGCTGGAAGGGACTCCCTGTTGACCTATTCCAGTCACGTGACTGAAGTAGCTCAACAGGTAGTCCTTTCTGTGAACGACGGACGAGACAGGGGCCGAAGAAGGGGCTGACATTCCCATTGACGGTAACCGCCCCTGCCCCCTGACTAATAACGCCGACCTCGCTCTATACAGTATCGAATGTTCTTAACGCTCCCGTGACCTCCAGATCAACCTTATGCCTGCACCGTGACCTTAACCACACAGCCTTAACATCAAGCTTAGTCCCGACGTCAAACCTAGCCTCTGTTCCTTTATTAGTTTCACAGATAGCGATATATCTAGACGATGACCTTCAGCAGTGGCTGGTAGTGACCTTAACAGACCCGTACCCTTAAGCTTGACCTTAGCCTTGGCTACCCTGGTGAAATGTTCGCTTTCCCTTACCCTTACTGTAATCCTTTCTACAGAAAATGACCTCGAGGTAACTGCCAGTGGAGGGGTTGGCCCCTTTCTTGGTGCTTGTCTCCGAGTTGCGCTTATGACAAATCACGTGGTTAATAAGGCTGCTGCGAAGTGTGGGGTTTCCTAGAGAAGTGGTCGGATTTGAGCTCTTGATGGTCAATACTGATACCAAGTACTCGAGCATGTGCTGTTGTGCTGCGGCTGTAGCCCACTTGGATTGATAGGGTAGCAGCGAAATCCTCATTGAAAAACGACTAGCATATGGTACAGGGCGCCACGTTTGACGGAGAGGCAGAAAGGGCCCGGACCCTTCGTGCGGTAAGATGAGTACTCTCTGCCCGTCGGCTACGAAGCTTGCTTACCTTGATGGTAGGCTGACTGACAGCTTGTGGTGACCTCCACCACCACCACCATCACCAATAACGAGGTGGGTGAGGTAAATGGCTTGTATTCGGTAATCGACAGCACTTGAAAGGTCGTCAATGTACCAGCACCAGCCAGTGATGCTCAGTCATTGGCTCGTAAGTCGGTCGTCCCCGGTGGCTCGGCAGTAGGTCGGCGTGCCTGCTATGATGTGTCTGGTGGGTTCTAGTCTCACGGATATCATAATAGCTATGGTGTGATAGTGTTTTGTTTCGCATGAAATATGGATTCACCAAAATCGCGAGAGCGTGAGTCACGGAAATTCCATGAAAATCGACGAGCAGTGGAAATGCTGAAATTTACCCTATGCGCGATAAAAATGAAGGCACGTACCCGGGGGGGGGGGGGGGCAAGAGACGACACCTGTGACCACGGCTTATCCAGAAGGTCGCAAACGAAAGTCTGGAAAGTGAATGTGATGATATAGAAAAACAAGTAACAGACATTTGGAAGAACCGAGGATACACGAATCTCAAATGACTGAATCCTCGCTAAAGAACATATTTTAGACCTATGCCAATGGAAACGCGAAGTTCAAAAGTTTTGCTTTCAAAAATTTTGCTTTCAAAGAACAGCCGTAGTTTCCCTCGTATCGCTTGTGTGGGAAACAATACAAAAAAGGTGTGATTTGTTTTGTTTTTTTTTCCAACGGCTGCAGGCGGCGCAATTTGTTTTTTCTGCTTGCAAATTGTCAACTCGCTGACAGAAACCAGCCCGTGCGACGATCGACGCTCGATCTCAACATAGACGCAGCCCACGGCCAACCCCGGTCGGTGTCCGGCAAGGCCAACGAGTAAATATGACGGCCTCGAAGATATCGGGTGGGTCCATGGTCTAGGGGGCGAGAGCTTGCCGGCGGCGTCCTACGGTATCCTCCCAAACCTGAAAAAAAAACTTTTTTTGCCTTTCGAGACGGATGGAGAAGTTTTGTCTTCTGTTTTGTGCACACCAGCGGCCAATTCTTTTTTTTCCCATATGCCTCGTCAGCTCCCGCCACATGACACCGGCCATGGTGTGAAGACGATGACCCTTGGGTCGGAACCCCTAACGACAGCACTCCGTTCAGATTTCATGACGCAGTCGTAGGTTTTGTCAATCGATGTCTGTCAAGGATTCGGAATCTCGCCGCTTCGAACCAAACCATCGCCTTGATTTTTTCTCAGGCTGATGTTGGCCCAACATCAGCCCCAGGTTTGTTTTTTTTCGGGATTTTTTTAAAGTTCGGAACTTTTATTTTTTTAATTGTTCCCATAGCAAGCATGTTCTTGAAACTTCTGGAGGGTATCTTTGCAATTCAAACTTTTCATTGATACTTCACTTTCCCATTCGCATATGTTTTTGAAGTACTTTTACTTTTTGGCGATCTCATTTTTTTTTTTTTTTTTTTTTTTTTTTTCATTTCGATCTGTTTGATCGAAAAGTGAAGAACCAAGCAGGCATTCTCGAGGCAAATTAGAATACTTGAAGTAAGTGAAACGTCGTTTGGGAATTTTTGCAGGTGATTTTATATACTTGAATTGGAATTTGGGGGATGATCAATCTTGATGTAGAATGAGTCCGTTACGTGCCTGGGCGAGTGAGGACCGCCACAAGCTGCGCTGCCAATCAAGATGGGCCTGAGGTAAGCAAGCTTCCCGAGAGATGGCGAGTACAGCAGTGTACTGACCGTCCAGCCTCTCCGTCAAACGTGGCGCCCTGTACCGTATGGTAGTCGTTGTTCAATGAGGATTTTGCTACGTACCACTACTTTACACGTGGGCTACAGCCGCAGCACAGCAGCAGTTGTTCGAGTACTTGGTAATCACTCTGTCCGGCCTCCTTTTTTAGTAGATCTCCCAGTTCGCAGCAGAGCCTACACCTTTTTTGTTCCAGCAACATGTTTTCGCTGGAAGGGACTCCCTGTTGACCTATTCCAGTCACGTGACTGAAGTAGCTCAACAGGTAGTCCTTTCTGTGAACGACGGACGAGACAGGGGCCGAAGAAGGGGCTGACATTCCCATTGACGGTAACCGCCCCTGCCCCCTGACTAATAACGCCGACCTCGCTCTATACAGTATCGAATGTTCTTAACGCTCCCGTGACCTCCAGATCAACCTTATGCCTGCACCGTGACCTTAACCACACAGCCTTAACACCAAGCTTAGTCCCGACGTCAAACCTAGCCTCTGTTCCTTTATTAGTTTCACAGATAGCGATATATCTAGACGATGACCTTCTGCAGTGGCTGGTAGTGACCTTAACAGACCCGTACCCTTAAGCTTGACCTTAGCCTTGGCTACCCTGGTGAAATGTTCGCTTTCCCTTACCCTTACTGTAATCCTTTCTACAGAAAATGACCTCGAGGTAACTGTCAGTGGAGGGGTTGGCCCCTTTCTTGGTGCTTGTCTCCGAGTTGCGCTTATGACAAATCACGTGGTTAATAAGGCTGCTGCGAAGTGTGGGGTTTCCTAGAGAAGTGGTCGGATTTGAGCTCTTGATGGTCAATACTGATACCAAGTACTCGAGCAAGTGCTGTTGTGCTGCGGCTGTAGCCCACTTGGATTGATAGGGTAGCAGCGAAATCCTCATTGAAAAACGACTAGCATATGGTACAGGGCGCCACGTTTGACGGAGAGGCAGAAAGGGCCCGGACCCTTCGTGCGGTAAGATTGCCCGTCGGCTACGAAGCTTGCTTACCTTGATGGTAGGCTGACTGACAGCTTGTGGTGACCTCCACCACCACCACCATAACCACTAACGAAGTGGGTGAGCCAAATGGCTTGTATTCGGTAATCGACAACACTTGAAAGGTCGTGAATGTACCAGCACCAGCCAGTGATGCTCAGTCATTGGCTCGTAAGTCGGTCGTCCGCGGTGGCTCGGCAGTAGGTCGGCGTGCCTGCTATGATGTGTCTGGTGGGTTCTAGTCTCACGGATTACGTAATATCTATAATAGGAAATTGTTTCGCATGAAATATTGATTCGTCGTTTCTGAAGTCCTTGCGTCGTTTGCACTCTGTTTTTTTCGTTTTTTTTGTTTTTATTTCCGATGTTGGTTGTTCGGTTTATTGTCTTTTGCTCATATTTTTGCTGTTATGCTTGTATTGTTGTGTTCTTGTACCCGGTACGGTGACACTTCACTCGCTCGACACTTGAATTCGTGAATGATTTTTTTTTCATTTCTTCCTCTGTCTCAGTCTGTGACCACAGAATCAGTATCTCTGTAGGATAGGGAATCAGGTCGGACACTGTGTGTACTGATGAAGCTGGGTAGAAAGGACGAGTCAATGTATAGAAAACAACAACAACAACAACAACAACAACAACAACAACAACAACAACAACCGAAATCGCGACGGTGTACGTCACGGAAAATCCATGAAAATCGACGAGCAGTGGGAATGCAGAATGAATCCTATGCACGACAAAAATGAAGGCACGTACCGTGGGGGGAGGGGAAGAGACGACACCTGTGACCGCGGCTTTTCCAGAAGATCGCTGAGGATAGGCTGGAAAGTGAAAGTGACGATGTAAAACAAAAGTAACAGCCCCTTTGAAATACCGAGGATACACGAATCTCAAAAGACTGAATTCTTGCTAAAGGACATATTCTGCACCTATGGAATAGCGAAGTTCAACAGTTTCTTTTCCAACATATTGCTTTCAAAGAACAGCCGTAAATATCCTCGTACCGCCGCTGTGGGAAGAAATAGAAAAAATGTGTGATTATTGTTTTTTTTCCCCCAAAGGCTGCAGGCGGCGCAAATTGTTTTTTTTGCTTGCAAATTGTCAACACGCTGTAAGAAACCAGCTCGTGCGACGATCGACGCTCGATCTCAACATAGACGCAGCCCACGGCCAATCCGCTCGGTGTCCGGCAAGGCCAACGAGTAAAGATGACGGCCTCGAAGATATCGGGTGGGTCCATGGTCTAGGGGGCGAGAGCTTGCCGGCGGCGTCCTACGGTATCCTCCCAAACTTGAAAAAAAAAGGCTTTTTTGCCTTTCGAGACGGATGGAGAAGTTTTGTCTTCTGTTTTGTGCACACCAGCGGCCATTTGTCTTTTTTTCCCATACGCCTCGTCAGCTCCCGCCACATGACACCGGCCATGGTGTTAAGACGGTGACCCTAGGGTGGGTCGGAACCCCTAACAAGGCCACTCCGTTTAGATTTCATGACGCAGTCGTTGGTTTTGTCAATCGATGTCTGTCAAGGATTCGGAATCTCGCCGCTTCGAACCAAAACATCGGCCTGAGTTTTTTTCTAGCCGATGTTGGCTCAACATCGGCCCCAGATTTGTTTTTTCCGGGTTTTTCCAAAAGTTCGGAACTTTTATTTTTTCAATCGTTCCCATGGCAAGCGTGTTTTTCAAACTTCTGGAGGGTATCTTTGAAATTCAAACATTTCATTGATACTTCGCTTTCCCATTCGTGTACGTTTTTGGAGTACTTCTTTTTTCCAATTTCGGTTTTCCTTTTTTCCTTTTTTCATTTTCATCTTATTGATCGAAGAGCGGATCACCAAGCAGGCATTTTCAAGGAAAATCAGAATACTTCAAGTCATTGAAACGTCGTTGGGGACGTTTTTGCGGGTGATTGTTTATACTTGAATTTGAATTTGGGGGTTGACCAGGCTTGACGTAAAATGAATCCGTTGCGTGCCTGGTGCGAGTGACGACCGCCACAAGCTGCGCTGCCAATCAAGATGTGCCTGAGGTAAGCAAGCTTCCCGAGAGGTGGCGAGTACAGCAGTGTACTTACCGTCTAGCCTCTCCGTCAAACGTGGCGCCCTGTACCGTATGGTAGTCGTTGTTCAATGAGGATTTTGCTACGTACCACTACTTTACACGTGGGCTACAGCCGCAGCACAGCAGCAGTTGTTCGAGTACTTGGTAATCACTCTGTCCGGCCTCCTTTTTTAGTAGATCTCCCAGTTCGCAGCAGAGCCTACACCTTTTTTGTTCCAGCAACATGTTTTCGCTGGAAGGGACTCCCTGTCGACCTATTCCAGTCACGTGACTGAAGTAGCTCAACAGGTAGTCCTTTCTGTGAACGACGGACGAGACAGGGGCCGAAGAAGGGGCTGACATTTCCATTGGCGGTAACCGCCCCTGCCCCCTGACTAATAACGCCGACCTCGCTCTATACAGTATTGAATGTTCTTAACGCTCCCGTGACCTCCAGATCAACCTTATGCCTGCACCGTGACCTTAACCACACAGCCTTAACACCAAGCTTAGTCCCCACGTCAAACCTAGCCTCTGTTCCTATATTAGTTTCACAGATAGCGATATATCTAGACGATGACCTTCAGCAGTGGCTGGTAGTGACCTTAACAGACCCGTACCCTTAAGCTTGACCTTAGCCTTGGCTACCCTGGTGAAATGTTCGCTTTCCCTTACCCTTGCTGTAATCCTTTCTACAGAAAATGACCTCGAGGTAACTGCCAGTGGAGGGGTTGGTCCCTTTCTTGGTGCTTGTCTCCGAGTTGCGCTTATGACAAATCACGTGGTTAATAAGGCTGCTGCGAAGTGTGGGGTTTCCTAGAGAAGTGGTCGGATTTGAGCTCTTGATGGTCAATACTGATACCAAGTACTCGAGCAAGTGCTGTTGTGCTGCGGCTGTAGCCCACTTGAATTGATAGGGTAGCAGCGAAATCCTCATTGAAAAACGACTAGCATATGGTACAGGGCGCCACGTTTGACGTAGAGGCAGAAAGGGCCCGGATTCAGGGTGCGGTAAGATTGCCCGTCGGCTACGAAGCTTGCTTACCTTGATGGTAGGCTGACTGACAGCTTGTGGTGACCTCCACCACCACCACCATCACCAATAACGAGGTGGGTGAGCCAAATGGCTTGTATCCGGTAATCGGCAACACTTGAAAGGTCGTCAATGTACCAGCACCAGTCAGTAATGCTCAGTCATTGGCTCGTAAGTCCGTCGTCCCCGGTGGCTCGGCAGTAGGCCGGCGTGCCTGCTATGATGTGTCTGGTGGGTTCTAGTCTCACGGATATCATAAAAGCTATGGTATGATAGTATTTTGTTTCGCATGAAATATGGATTCACCAAAATCGCGAGAGCGTGAGTCACGGAAATTCCATGAAAATCGACGAGCAGTGGAAATGCTGAATGAACCCTATGCGCGATAAAAATGAAGGCACGTACCAGGGGGGGGGGGGGGGGGGGCAAGAGACGACACCTGTGACCATGGCTTATCCAGAAGGTCGCTTAAACGATAGACTGGAAAGTGAATGTGATGATATAAAAAAAAGTAACAGACATTTGGAAGAACCGAGGATACACGAATCTCAAATGACTGAATCCTCACATATTTTAGACCTATGCCGATGGAAACGCGAAGTTCAAAAGTTTATTTTGAAAAAGATTGCTTTCAAAGAACAGCCGGAAATTTCCTCGTACTACCGCTTTGGGGAAAAATAGAAATAGTATTCGATTTTGTTTTTTTCGCCGCCAACGGCTGCAGGCGGCGCGATTTGTTTTTTTCGCTTGCAAATTATCAACACGCTGTAAGAAACCAGCTCCTGCGACGATCGACGCTCGATCTCAACATAGACGCAGCCCACGGCCAACCCGCTCGGTGTCCGGCAAGGCCAACGAGTAAATATGACGGCCTCGAAGATATCGGGTGGGTCCATGGTCTAGGGGGCGAGAGCTTGCCGGCGGCGTCCTACGGTATCCTCCCAAACCTGAAGAAAAAGCCTTTTTTGCCTTTCGAGACGGATGGAGAAGTTTTGTCTTCTGTTTTGTGCACACCAGCGGCCAATTCTTTTTTTCCCATATGCCTCGTCAGCTCCCGCCACATGACGCCGACCATGGTGTGAAGACGATGACCCTAGGGTGGGTCGGAGCCCCTAACGAGCGCACTCCGTTCAGAATTCATGACGCAGTCGTTGGTTTTGTCGATCGATGTCCGTCAACGACTCCGAATCTTGCCGCTTCAAACCAAACATCGGCCTGAGTTTTTTTCTAGCCGATGTTGGCTCAACATCGGCCCCAGATTTGTTTTTTCCGGGTTTTTCCAAAAGTTCGGAACTTTTGTTTTTTCTAAACGTGCTCATAGGAAGCGTGGTTTTAAATATTGTCGAGGGTATCTTGGAAATTCAAACTTTTTCGAAACAGTTCGCTTTCCCATTCGCATAGGTTTTCGTGTGTACTTCTTTTTTTCAATTTCAGTTTTCCTTTTTTCCTTTTTTCATTTACATCTGATTGATCTAGGAGTGAATCACCAAGAAGGCATTCTCCATGAAAATCAGAATTCTTGAAGTCAGTGAAACGTCGTTGGGGACTTTTTTGCGTGTGATTGTTCATACTTGGATTGGAATTTGGGAGGTGATCAGGCTTGATGTAGAATGAATCCGTTACGGGCCTGGCGCGTTTGAGGACCGCCACAAGCTGCGCTGCCAATCAAGATGTGCCTCAGGTAAGCAAGCTTCCCGAGAGGTGGCGAGTACAGCAGTGTACGTTCCGTCCTTCCTCTGCGTCAAACGTGGCGCCCTGTACCGTATGGTAGTCGTTGTTCCATGAGGATTTTGCTACGTACCACTACTTTACACGTGGGCTACAGCCGCAGCACAGCAGCAGTTGTTCGAGTACTTGGTAATCACTCTGTCCGGCCTCCTTTTTTAGTAGATCTCCCAGTTCGCAGCAGAGCCTACACCTTTTTTGTTCCAGCAACATGTTTTCGCTGGAAGGGACTCCCTGTCGACCTACTCCAGTCACGTGACTGAAGTAGCTCAACAGGTAGTCCTTTCTGTGAACGACGGACGAGACAGGGGCCGAAGAAGGGGCTGACATTTCTGTTGGCGGTAACCGCCCCTGCCCCCTGACTAATAACGCCGACCTCGCTCTATACAGTATTGAATGTTCTTAACGCTCCCGTGACCTCAAGATGAACCTTATGCCTGCACCGTGACCTTAACCACACAGCCTTAACATCAAGCTTAGTCCCGACGTCAAACCTAGCCTCTGTTCCTTTATTAGTTTCACAGATAGCGATATATCTAGACGATGACCTTCAGCAGTGGCTGGTAGTGACCTTAACAGACCCGTACCCTTAAGCTTGACCTTAGCCTTGGCTACCCTGGTGAAATGTTCGCTTTCCCTTACCCTTACTGTAATCCTTTCTACAGAAAATGACCTCGAGGTAACTGCCAGGGGAGAGGTTGGTCCCTTTCTTGGTGCTTGTCTCCGAGTTGCGCTTATGACAAATCACGTGGTTAATAAGGCTGCTGCGAAGTGTGGGGTTTCCTAGAGAAGTGGTCGGATTTGAGCTCTTGATGGTCAATACTGATACCAAGTACTCGAGCAAGTGATGTTGTGCTGCTGCTGTAGCCCACTTGGATTGATAGGGTAGCAGCGAAATCCTCATTGAAAAATGTCTAGCATACGGTACAGGGCACCACGTTTGACGTAGAGGCAGAAAGGGCCCGGACCCTTCGTGCGGTAAGATGAGTACTCTGTGCCCGTCGGCTACGAAGCTTGCTTACCTTGATGGTAAGCTGACTGACAGCTTGTGGTGACCTCCACCACCGTAACCATCACCACTAACGAAGTGGGTGAGCCAAATGGCTTGTATTCGGTAATCGACAACACTTGAAAGGTCGTCAATGTACCAGCACCAGCCAGTGATGCTCAGTCATTGGCTCGTAAGTCGGTCGTCCGCGGTGGCTCGGCAGCAGGTCGGCGTGCCTGCTATGATGCGTCTGGTGGGTTCTAGTCTCACGGATTACGTAAAAGCTATAATAGGAAATTCGTTTCGCATGAAATATTGATTCAGCCTTTCTGAAGTCCTTGCGTCGTTTGCATTTTATTTTTATTTTATTTTTTTTTCATTTCAGATTTTTTTTTTTTTTTTTTATTGTCGTTTGCGTATTTTTTTGCGGTCTTGCTTGTTTTGTTGTGTTCTTGTACCCGGTACGGTGACACTTCACTCGCTTGACACTTGAATTCGTGACTTAGTTTTATTTTTGTTCTTCCACAGAATCATTTTCTCTCTGGGATAGGTAATCAGGTCGGACACTGTGTGTACTGATGAAGCTGGGTAGAAAGGACGCGTTAATGTGAAGACAATGACAACAACAACAACAACAACCGAAATCGCGAGAGCGTACGTCTCGGAAAATCCATGAAAATCGACTAGCAGTGGGAATGCAGAAAGAAGGCACGTACCGTTGGGGGAGGGGAAGAGACGACACCTGTGACCGCGGCTTGTCCAGAAGATCGCTGAAAGTGGCGATGTAAAAAAAAGTAACAGACCTTTTGAAGTACCGAGGATACACGAATCTCAAATAACTGAATACTCGCTAAACGATATATTTTAGACCTATGCCAATGGAATAGCGAAGTTCAAAAGTTTTTTCCCAACATATTGCTTTCATAGAACAGCCGTAAATTTCCTCGTACCGCCGCTGTGGGAAAAAATAGAAATAGTATTCCATTTTGTTTTTTTGTTTTCCCCAACGGCTGCAGGCGGCGCGATTTGTTTTTTCTGCTTGCAAATTGTCAACACGCTGACAGAAACCGGCCCGTGCGACGATCGACGCTCGATCTCAACATAGACGAAGCCCACGACCAACCCGCTCGGTGTCCGGCAAGGCCAACGAGTAAATATGGAGGCCTCGAAGATATCGGGTGGGTCCATGGTCTAGGGGGCGAGAGCTTGCCGGCGGCGTCCGACGGTATCCTCCCAAACCTGAAATAAAGACTTTTTTGCCCTTCGAGACGGATGTAGAAGTTTCGTCTTCTGTTTTGTGCACACCAGTGGCAAATTGTTTTATTATCATACGCCTCGTCAGCTCCCGCCACATGACACCGGCCATGGTGTGAAGACGATGACCCTAGGGTGGGTCGGAACCCCTAACAAGGGCACTCCTTTCACAATTCATGACGCAGTCGTTGGTTTTGTTCGATCGATATCTGTCAACGACACGGAATCTTGCCGCTTCGAACCAATTATCGGCCTGAGTTTCTCCCTAGCCGATATTGGCCAAACATCGGACACAGATTTGCTTTTTTTCGGGCTTTTTCCTAAAGTTCGGAACTTTTTTTCTTTTAACCGTGCCCATTGGAAGCGTGTTCTTACAACTTCTGGAGGGTATCTTTCAAATTCGAACTATTTATTGATACTTCGCTTTCCCATTCGCACAGGTTTTCGTGAGTACTTTTTCTTTTTCCAATTTCAGTTTTCCTTTTTTCCTTTTTTCATGTACATCTGATTGATCTAAGAGTGAATCACCAAGAAGGCATTCTAAAGGAAAATCAGAATTCTTGAAGTCAGTGAAACGTCGTTGAGGATTTTTTGCGTGTGATTGTTCCTACTTGGATTGGAATTTGGGAGGTGATCAGGCTTGATCTAGAATGAGTCCGTTACGGGCCTGGCGCGTTTGAGGACCGCCACAAGCTGCGCTGCCAATCAAGATGTGCCTCAGGTAAGCAAGCTTCCCGAGAGGTGGCGAGTACAGCAGTGTACGTTCCGTCCTTCCTCTGCGTCAAACGTGGCGCCCTGTACCGTATGGTAGTCGTTGTTCAATGAGGATTTTACTACGTACCACTACTTTACACGTGGGCTACAGCCGCAGCACAGCAGCAGTTGTTCGAGTACTTGGTAATCACTCTGTCCGGCCTCCTTTTTTAGTAGATCTCCCAGTTCGCAGCAGAGCCTACACCTTTTTTGTTCCAGCAACATGTTTTCGCTGGAAGGGACTCCCTGTCGACCTATTCCAGTCACATGACTGAAGTAGCTCAACAGGTAGCCCTTTCTGTGAAC
The DNA here is from genome assembly GCA_031213475.1 of Nereocystis luetkeana. Taxonomy (NCBI): domain Eukaryota; class Phaeophyceae; order Laminariales; family Laminariaceae; genus Nereocystis; species Nereocystis luetkeana. Next base: position 4,614,624 of record JARUPZ010000017.1, on the reverse strand, counting down.
GACGGACGAGACAGGTGCCGAAGAAGGAGCTGACATTTCCGTTGACGGTAACCGCCCCTGCCCCCTGACTAATAACGCCGACCTCGCTCTATACAGTATTGAATGTTCTTAACGCTCCCGTGACCTCAAGATGAACCTTATGCCTGCACCGTGACCTTAACCACACAGCCTTAACATCAAGCTTAGTCCCGACGTCAAACCTAGCCTCTGTTCCTTTATTAGTTTCACAGATAGCGATATATCTAGACGATGACCTTCAGCAGTGGCTGGTAGTGACCTTAACAGACCCGTACCCTTAAGCTTGACCTTAGCCTTGGCTACCCTGGTGAAATGTTCGCTTTCCCTTACCCTTACTGTAATCTTTTCTACAGAAAATGACCTCGAGGTAACTGCCAGTGGAGAGGTTGGTCCCTTTCTTGGTGCTTGTCTCCGAGTTGCGCTTATGACAAATCACGTGGTTAATAAGGCTGCTGCGAAGTGTGGGGTTTCCTAGAGAAGTGGTCGGATTTGAGCTCTTGATGGTCAATACTGATACCAAGTACTCGAGCAAGTGATGTTGTGCTGCTGCTGTAGCCCACTTGGATTGATAGGGTAGCAGCGAAATCCTCATTGAAAAACGACTAGCATATGGTACAGGGCGCCACGTTTGACGTAGAGGCAGAAAGGGCCCGGACCCTTCGTGCGGTAAGATGAGTACTCTGTGCCCGTCGGCTACGAAGCTTGCTTACCTTGATGGTAGGCTGACTGACAGCTTGTGGTGACCTCCACCACCACCACCATCACCAATAACGAGGTTGGTGAGCCAAATGGCTTGTATCCGGTAATCGACAACACTTGAAAGGTCGTCAATGTACCAGCACCAGCCAGTGATGCTCAGTCATTGGCTCGTAAGTCGGTCGTCCCCGGTGGCTCGGCAGCAGGTCCGCGTGCCTGCTACGATGCGTCTGGTGGGTTCTAGTCTCACGGATATCATAATAGCTATGGTATGATGGTATTTTGTTTCGCATGAAATATTGATTCACCAAAATCGCGAGAGCGTGAGTCACGGAAATTCCATGAAAATCGACGAGCAGTGGAAATGCTGAATGAACCCTATGCGCGATAAAAATGAAGGCACGTACCCGGGGGGGGGGGGGGGGGGGAGCAAGAGACGACACCTGTGACCACGCCTTATCCAAAAGGTCGCTAAACGATAGTCTGGAAAGTGAATGTGATGATTTAAAAAAGAAAGTAACAGACATGTTGAAGTACCGAGGATACACGAATCTCAAATGACTAAATCCTCGCTAAAGGACATCTTTGAGACTTATGCTAATGGAAACGCGTAGTTTAAAATAATTTTTTTCAAACAGTTTGCCTTCAAAGAATAGCCGGAAATTTCCTGGTACCGCCGCTGTGGGAAAAAATAGAAAAAATGAGTAAATATTTTTTTGTTTCCCCCAGCGGCAGCAGGCGGCGCAATTTGTTTTTTCTGCGTGCAAATTGTCAACACGCTGACAAAAACCGGCCCGTGCGACGATCGACGCTCGATCTCAACATAGACGCAGCCCACGGCCAACCCGCTCGGTGTCCGGCAAGGCCAACGAGTAAATATGACGGCCTCGAAGATATCGGGTGGGTCCATGGTCTAGGGGGCGAGAGCTTGCCGGCGGCGTCCTACGGTATCCTCCCAAACCTGAAAAAAAAACTTTTTTGCCTTTCGAGACGGATGGAGAAGTTTTGTCTTCTGTTTCGTGCACACCAGCGGCCAATTCTTTTTTTTTTCCATATGCCTCGTCAGCTCCCGCCACATGACACCGGCCATGGTGTGAAGACGATGACCGTAGGGTAGGTCGGAACCCCTAACAAGGCCACTCCGTTCAGATTTCATGACGCAGTCGTTGGTTTTGTCAATCGATGTCTGTCAAGGACTCGGAATCTCGCCGCTTCGAACGAGAGCATCGGCCTGAGATTTCCTCAAGCTGATGTTGGCCCGACATCGGCCCCAGATTTGTTTTTTTCGGGTTTTCCCAAAAGTTCGGAACTTTTTGATTTTTCAAACGTGCCCATAGGAATCGTGTTTTTCAAACTTCTGGAGGGTATCTTTGAAATTCAAACTTTTTATTGGTACTTCGCTTTCCCATTCGTGTAGGTTTTTGGAGTACTTTTACTTTTTTTCAATTTCAGTTTTCCTTTTTTCCTTTCTTCATTTACATCTGATTGATCTAGGAGTGAATCACCAAGAAGGCATTCTCGAGGCAAATTAGAACACTCCAAGTCTGTGATCTGTCGTTGGGGACTTTTTGCGGGTGATTTTATATACTTGAATGATAATTTCGGAGTTGATCAGGCTTGATCTAGAATGAATCCGTTACGTGCCTCGTGCGAGTGACGACCGCCACAAGCTGCGCTGCCAATCAAGATGTGCCTCAGGTAAGCAAGCTTCCCGAGAGATGGCGAGTACAGCAGTGTACTTACCGTCCAGCCCCTCCGTCAAACGTGGCGCCCTGTACCGTATGGTAGTCGTTGTTCAATGAGGATTTTGCTACGTACCACTACTTTACACGTGGGCTACAGCCGCAGCACAGCAGCAGTTGTTCGAGTACTTGGTAATCACTCTGTCCGGCCTCCTTTTTTAGTAGATCTCCCAGTTCGCAGCAGAGCCTACACCTTTTTTGTTCCAGCAACATGTTTTCGCTGGAAGGGACTCCCTGTCGACCTATTCCAGTCACGTGACTGAAGTAGCTCAACAGGTAGTCCTTTCTGTGAACGACGGACGAGACAGGGGCCGAAGAAGGGGCTGACATTCCCATTGACGGTAACCGCCCCTGCCCCCTGACTAATAACGCCGACCTCGCTCTAAACAATATTGAATGTTCTTACCGCTCCCGTGACCTCAAGACCAACCTTATGCCTGCACCGTGACCTTAACCACACAGCCTTAACATCAAGCTTAGTCCCGACGTCAAACCTAGCCTCTGTTCCTTTATTAGTTTCACAGATAGCGATATATCTAGACGATGACCTTCTGCAGTGGCTGGTAGTGACCTTAACAGACCCGTACCCTTAAGCTTGACCTTAGCCTTGGCTACCCTGGTGAAATGTTCGCTTTCCCTTACCCTTACTGTAATCCTTTCTACAGAAAATGACCTCGAGGTAACTGCCAGTGGAGAGGTTGGTCCCTTTCTTGGTGCTTGTCTCCGAGTTGCGCTTATGACAAATCACGTGGTTAATAAGGCTGCTGCGAAGTGTGGGGTTTCCTAGAGAAGTGGTCGGATTTGAGCTCTTGATGGTCAATACTGATACCAAGTACTCGAGCAAGTGCTGTTGTGCTGCGGCTGTAGCCCACTTGAATTGATAGGGTAGCAGCGAAATCCTCATCGAAAAACGACTAGCATACGGTACAGGGCGCCACGTTTGACGGAGAGGCAGGAGGGGCCCGTATTCAGGGTGCGGTAAGATGAGTACTCTGTGCCCGTCGGCTACGAAGCTTGCTTACCTTGATGGTAGGCTGACTGACAGCTTGTGGTGACCTCCACCACCACCACCATCACCAATAACGAGGTGGGTGAGCCCAATTGCTTGTATTCGGTAATCGACAACACTTGAAAGGTCGTCAATGTACCAGCACCAGCCAGTAATGCTCAGTCATTGGCTCGTAAGTCGGTCGTCCCCGGTGGCTCAGCAGCAGGTCGGCGTGCCTGCTATGATGTGTCTGGTGGGTTCTAGTCTCACGGATATCATAATAGCTATGGTATGATAGTATTTTGTTTGGCATGAAATATGGATTCACCAAAATCGCGAGAGCGTGAGTCACGGAAATTCCATGAAAATCGACGAGCAGTGGGATTGCTGAATGAACCCTATGCGCGATAACAATGAAGGCACGTACCCGGGGGAGGGGGGGGGGGGCAAGAGACGACACCTGTGACCATGGCTTATCCAGAAGGTCGCTTAAACGATAGGCTGGAAAGTGAATGTGATGATAAAAGGAAGAAAGTAACAGACATTTTGAAGTACCGAGGATACACGAATCTCAAATGACTGAATCCTCGCTTAAGGACATATTTTAGACCTATGCCGATGGAAACGCGAAGTTCAAAGTTTTTTTCCAAACATATTGCTTTCAAAGAACAGCCGGAAATTTCCTCGTACTACCGCTTTGGGGAAAAATAGAAATAGTATTTGATTTTGTTTTTTTTGCTGCCAACGGCTGCAGGCGGCGCGATTTGTTTCTTTTGCTTGTAAATTGTCAACACGCTGTAAGAAACCAGCTCGTGCGACGATCGACGCTTGATCTCAACATAGACGCAGCCCACGGCCATTCCGCTCGGTGTCCGGCAAGGCCAACGAGTAAAGATGACGGCCTCGAAGATATCGGGTGGGTCCATGGTCTAGGGGGCGAGAGCTTGCCGGCGGCGTCCTACGGTAGTCTCCCAAACCTGCAAAAAAAAGCCTTTTTTGCCTTTCGAGACGGACGGAGAAGTTTTGTCTTCTGTTTTGTGCACACCAGCGGCCAACTGTTTTATTATCATACGCCTCGTCAGCTCCCGCCACATGACACCGGCGATGGTGTGAAGACGGTGACCCTAGGGTGGGTCGGAGCCCCTAACGAGCGCACACAATTCAGAATTTAGGACGCAGTCGTTGTGTTTGTCAATCGATGTCTGTCAAGGACTCGGAATCTCGCCGCTTCCAACCAAAACATCGGCCTGAGATTTTCTCAAGCTGATGTTGGCCCGACATCGGCCCCAGATTTGTTTTTTTCGGGTTTTCCCAAAAGTTCGGAACTTTTTGATTTTTTAAACGTGCCCATAGGAAGCGTGTTTTTCAAACTTCTGGAGGGTATCTTTGAAATTCAAACTTTTTATTGGTACTTCGCTTTCCCATTCGTGTAGGTTTTTGGAGTACTTTTACTTTTTTTCAATTTCAGTTTTCCTTTTTTCCTTTTTTCATTTACATCTGATTGATCTAGGAGTGAATCACCAAGAAGGCATTCTCGAGGCAAATTAGAACACTCCAAGTCTGTGATCTGTCGTTGGGGACTTTTTGCGGGTGATGTTTTATACTTGAATGAGAATTTCGGAGTTGATCAGGCTTGATCTAGAATGAATCCGTTACGTGCCTCGTGCGAGTGACGACCGCCACAAGCTGCGCTGCCAATCAAGATGTGCCTCAGGTAAGCAAGCTTCCCGAGAGATGGCGAGTACAGCAGTGTACTTACCGTCCAGCCTCTGCGTCAAACGTGGCGCCCTGTACCGTATGGTAGTCGTTGTTCAATGAGGATTTTGCTACGTACCACTACTTTACACGTGGGCTACAGCCGCAGCACAGCAGCAGTTGTTCGAGTACTTGGTAATCACTCTGTCCGGCCTCCTTTTTTAGTAGATCTCCCAGTTCGCAGCAGAGCCTACACCTTTTTTGTTCCAGCAACATGTTTTCGCTGGAAGGGACTCCCTGTCGACCTATTCCAGTCACGTGACTGAAGTAGCTCAACAGGTAGTCCTTTCTGTGAACGACGGACGAGACAGGGGCCGAAGAAGGGGCCGACATTCCCATTGACGGTAACCGCCCCTGCCCCCTGACTAATAACGCCGACCTCGCTCTAAACAATATTGAATGTTCTTACCGCTCCCGTGACCTCAAGATGAACCTTATGCCTGCACCGTGACCTTAACCACACAGCCTTAACATCAAGCTTAGTCCCGACGTCAAACCTAGCCTCTGTTCCTATATTAGTTTCACAGGTAGCGATATATCTAGACGATGACCTTCAGCAGTGGCTGGTAGTGACCTTAACAGACCCGTACCCTTAAGCTTGACCTTAGCCTTGGCTACCCTGGTGAAATGTTCGCTTTCCCTTACCCTTACTGTAATCCTTTCTACAGAAAATGACCTCGAGGTAACTGCCAGTGGAGAGGTTGGTCCCTTTCTTGGTGCTTGTCTCCGAGTTGCGCTTATGACAAATCACGTGGTTAATAAGGCTGCTGCGAAGTGTGGGGTTTCCTAGTGAAGTGGTTGGATTTGAGCCCTTGATGGTCAATACTGATACCAAGTACTCGAGCAAGTGCTGTTGTGCTGCGGCTGTAGCCCACTTGGATTGATAGGGTAGCAGCGGAATCCTCATTGAAAAACGACTAGCATATGGTACAGGGCGCCACGTTTGACGTAGAGGCAGAAAGGGCCCGGACCCTCCGTGCGGTAAAATGAGTACTCTGTGCCCGTCGGCTACGAAGCTTGCTTACCTTGATGGTAGGCTGACTGACAGCTTGTGGTGACCTCCACCACCACCACCATCACCAATAACGAGGTTGGTGAGCCAAATGGCTTGTATCCGGTAATCGACAACACTTGAAAGGTCGTCAATGTACCAGCACCAGCCAGTAATGCTCAGTCATTGGCTCGTAAATCGGTCGTCCCCGGTGGCTCGGCAGTAGGTCGGCGTGCCTGCTATGATGTGTCTGGTGGGTTCTAGTCTCACGGATATCATAATAGCTATGGTATGATAGTATTTCGTTTCGCATGAAATATGGATTCATTAAATCGCGAGAGCGTGAGTCACGGAAATTCCATGAAAATCGACGAGCAGTGGAAATGCTGAATGAACCCTATGCGCGATAAAAATGAAGGCACGTACCAGGGGGGGGGGGGGGGGGGCAAGAGACGACACCTGTGACCATGGCTTATCCAGAAGGTCGCTTAAACGATAGGCTGGAAAGTGAATGTGATGATATAAAAAAAAGTAACAGACATTTTGAAGTACCGAGGATACACGAATCTCAAATGACTGAATCCTCACATATTTTAGACCTATGCCAATGGAAACGCGAAGTTCAAAGTTTTTTTCCAAACATATTGCTTTCAAAGAACAGCCGGAAATTTCCTCGTACTACCGCTTTGGGGAAAAATAGAAATAGTATTTGATTTTGTTTTTTTTGCTGCCAACGGCTGCAGGCGGCGCGATTTGTTTCTTTTGCTTGTAAATTGTCAACACGCTGTAAGAAACCAGCTCGTGCGACGATCGACGCTTGATCTCAACATAGACGCAGCCCACGGCCATTCCGCTCGGTGTCCGGCAAGGCCAACGAGTAAAGATGACGGCCTCGAAGATATCGGGTGGGTCCATGGTCTAGGGGGCGAGAGCTTGCCGGCGGCGTCCTACGGTAGTCTCCCAAACCTGCAAAAAAAAGCCTTTTTTGCCTTTCGAGACGGACGGAGAAGTTTTGTCTTCTGTTTTGTGCACACCAGCGGCCAACTGTTTTATTATCATACGCCTCGTCAGCTCCCGCCACATGACACCGGCGATGGTGTGAAGACGGTGACCCTAGGGTGGGTCGGAGCCCCTAACGAGCGCACACAATTCAGAATTTAGGACGCAGTCGTTGTGTTTGTCAATCGATGTCTGTCAAGGACTCGGAATCTCGCCGCTTCCAACCAAAACATCGGCCTGAGATTTTCTCAAGCTGATGTTGGCCCGACATCGGCCCCAGATTTGTTTTTTTCGGGTTTTCCCAAAAGTTCGGAACTTTTTGATTTTTCAAACGTGCCCATTGGAAGCGTGTTTTTCAAACTTCTGGAGGGTATCTTTGAAATTCAAACTTTTTATTGGTACTTCGCTTTCCCATTCGTGTAGGTTTTTGGAGTACTTTTACTTTTTTTCAATTTCAGTTTTCCTTTTTTCCTTTTTTCATTTACATCTGATTGATCTAGGAGTGAATCACCAAGAAGGCATTCTCGAGGCAAATTAGAACACTCCAAGTCTGTGATCTGTCGTTGGGGACTTTTTGCGGGTGATGTTTTATACTTGAATGAGAGTTTCGGAGTTGATCAGGCTTGATCTAGAATGAATCCGTTACGTGCCTCGTGCGAGTGACGACCGCCACAAGCTGCGCTGCCAATCAAGATGTGCCTCAGGTAAGCAAGCTTCCCGAGAGATGGCGAGTACAGCAGTGTACTTACCGTCCAGCCTCTGCGTCAAACGTGGCGCCCTGTACCGTATGGTAGTCGTTGTTCAATGAGGATTTTGCTACGTACCACTACTTTACACGTGGGCTACAGCCGCAGCACAGCAGCAGTTGTTCGAGTACTTGGTAATCACTCTGTCCGGCCTCCTTTTTTAGTAGATCTCCCAGTTCGCAGCAGAGCCTACACCTTTTTTGTTCCAGCAACATGTTTTCGCTGGAAGGGACTCCCTGTCGACCTATTCCAGTCACGTGACTGAAGTAGCTCAACAGGTAGTCCTTTCTGTGAACGACGGACGAGACAGGGGCCGAAGAAGGGGCCGACATTCCCATTGACGGTAACCGCCCCTGCCCCCTGACTAATAACGCCGACCTCGCTCTAAACAATATTGAATGTTCTTACCGCTCCCGTGACCTCAAGATGAACCTTATGCCTGCACCGTGACCTTAACCACACAGCCTTAACATCAAGCTTAGTCCCGACGTCAAACCTAGCCTCTGTTCCTATATTAGTTTCACAGGTAGCGATATATCTAGACGATGACCTTCAGCAGTGGCTGGTAGTGACCTTAACAGACCCGTACCCTTAAGCTTGACCTTAGCCTTGGCTACCCTGGTGAAATGTTCGCTTTCCCTTACCCTTACTGTAATCCTTTCTACAGAAAATGACCTCGAGGTAACTGCCAGTGGAGAGGTTGGTCCCTTTCTTGGTGCTTGTCTCCGAGTTGCGCTTATGACAAATCACGTGGTTAATAAGGCTGCTGCGAAGTGTGGGGTTTCCTAGAGAAGTGGTCGGATTTGAGCTCTTGATGGTCAATACTGATACCAAGTACTCGAGCAAGTGCTGTTGTGCTGCGGCTGTAGCCCACTTGAATTGATAGGGTAGCAGCGAAATCCTCATCGAAAAACGACTAGCATACGGTACAGGGCGCCACGTTTGACGGAGAGGCAGGAGGGGCCCGTATTCAGGGTGCGGTAAGATGAGTACTCTGTGCCCGTCGGCTACGAAGCTTGCTTACCTTGATGGTAGGCTGACTGACAGCTTGTGGTGACCTCCACCACCACCACCATCACCAATAACGAGGTGGGTGAGCCCAATTGCTTGTATTCGGTAATCGACAACACTTGAAAGGTCGTCAATGTACCAGCACCAGCCAGTAATGCTCAGTCATTGGCTCGTAAGTCGGTCGTCCCCGGTGGCTCAGCAGCAGGTCGGCGTGCCTGCTATGATGTGTCTGGTGGGTTCTAGTCTCACGGATATCATAATAGCTATGGTATGATAGTATTTTGTATGGCATGAAATATGGATTCACCAAAATCGCGAGAGCGTGAGTCACGGAAATTCCATGAAAATCGACGAGCAGTGGGATTGCTGAATGAACCCTATGCGCGATAACAATGAAGGCACGTACCCGGGGGAGGGGGGGGGGGGCAAGAGACGACACCTGTGACCATGGCTTATCCAGAAGGTCGCTTAAACGATAGGCTGGAAAGTGAATGTGATGATAAAAGGAAGAAAGTAACAGACATTTTGAAGTACCGAGGATACACGAATCTCAAATGACTGAATCCTCGCTTAAGGACATATTTTAGACCTATGCCGATGGAAACGCGAAGTTCAAAAGTTATTTTTTTCAAAATATTGCTTGCAAAGAACAGCCGGAAATTTCCTCGTACTACCGCTTTGGGGAAAATAGAAAGAGTATTCGATTTTGTTTTTTTCGCCGCCAACGGCTGCAGGCGGCGCGATTTGTTTTTTTTGCTTGCAAATTATCAACACGCTGTAAGAAACCAGCTCCTGCGACGATCGACGCTCGATCTCAACATAGACGCGGCCCACGGCCAACCCGCTCGGTGTCCGGCATAGCCAACGAGTAAATATGACGGCCTCGAAGATATCGGGTGGGTCCATGGTCTAGGGGACGAGAGCTTGCCGGCGGCGTCCTACGGTATCCTCCCAAACCTGAAAAAAAAACTTTTTTGCCTTTCGAGACGGATGGAGAAGTTTTGTCTTCTGTTTTGTGCACACCAGCGGCCAATTCTTTTTTTTTCCCATATGCCTCGTCAGCTCCCGCCACATGACACCGGCCATGGTGTGAAGACGGTGACCCTAGGGTGGGTCGGAACCTCTAACGAGCGGACACAGTTCAGAATTCATGACGCAGTCATTGGTTTTGTCAATCGATGTCTGTCAAGGATTCGGAATCTCGCCGCCTCGAACCAAAACATCGGCCTGAGTTTTTTTCTAGCCGATGTTGGCTCAACATCGGCCCCAGATTTGTTTTTTCCGGGTTTTTCCAAAAGTTCGGAACTTTTTAATTTTCTGAACGTGCTCATTGGAAGCGTGGTTTTAAATATTGTCGAGGGTATCTTTGAAATTCCAACGTTTTATTGATACTTCGCTTTCCCATTCGCATATGTTTTTGGAGTACTTTTACTTTTTAGCAATCTCATTTTTTCTTTTTTTTTCTTTTCGAATTTACATCTGATTGATCTAGGAGTGAATCACCGAGCAGGCATTCTCCATGAAAATCAGAATTCTTGAAGTCAGTGAAACGTCGTTGGGGACTTTTTTGCGTGTGATTGTTCCTACTTGAATTGGAATTTGGGAGTTGATCAGGCTTGATCTAGAATGAATCCGTTACGGGCCTGGCGCGTTTGAGGACCGCCACAAGCTGCGCTGCCAATCAAGATGTGCCTGAGGTAAGCAAGCTTCCCGAGAGATGGCGAGTACAGCAGTGTACTTACCGTCCAGCCTCTCCGTCAAACGTGGCGCCCTGTACCGTATGGTAGTCGTTGTTCAATGAGGATTTTGCTACGTACCACTACTTTACACGTGGGCTACAGCCGCAGCACAGCAGCAGTTGTTCGAGTACTTGGTAATCACTCTGTTCAGCCTCCCTTTTTAGTAGATCTCCCAGTTCGCAGCAGAGCCTACACCTTTTTTGTTCCAGCAACATGTTTTCGCTGGAAGGGACTCCCTGTCGACCTATTCCAGTCACGTGACTGAAGTAGCTCAACAGGTAGTCCTTTCTGTGAACGACGGACGAGACAGGGGCCGAAGAAGGGGCTGACATTCCCATTGACGGTAACCGCCCCTGCCCCCTGACTAATAACGCCGACCTCGCTCTATACAGTATTGGATGTTCTTACCGCTCCCGTGACCTCAATATGAACCTTATGCCTGCACCGTGACCTTAACCACACAGCCTTAACATCAAGCTTAGTCCCGACGTCAAACCTAGCCTCTGTTCCTATATTAGTTTCACAGATAGCGATATATCTAGACGATGACCTTCAGCAGTGGCTGGTAGTGACCTTAACAGACCCGTACCCTTAAGCTTGACCTTAGCCTTGGCTACCCTGGTGAAATGTTCGCTTTCCCTTACCCTTACTGTAATCCTTTCTACAGAAAATGACCTCGAGGTAACTGCCCGTGGAAAGGTTGGTCCCTTTCTTGGTGCTTGTCTCTGAGTTGCGCTTATGACAAATCACGTGGTTAATAAGGCTGCTGCGAAGTGTGGGGTTTCCTAGAGAAGTGGTCGGATTTGAGCTCTTGATGGTCAATACTGATACCAAGTACTCGAGCAAGTGCTGTTGTGCTGCGGCTGTAGCCCACTTGAATTGATAGGGTAGCAGCGAAATCCTCATTGAAAAACGACTAGCATATGGTACAGGGCGCCACGTTTGACGGAGAGGCAGGAGGGGCCCGTTTTCAGGGTGCGGTAAGATGAGTACTCTGTGCCCGTCGGCTACGAAGCTTGCTTACCTTGATGGTAAGCTGACTGACAGCTTGTGGTGACCTCCACCACCACCACCATCACCAATAACAAGGTTGGTGAGCCAAATGGCTTGTATTCGGTAATCGACAACACTTGAAAGGTCGTCAATGTACCAGCACCAGCCAGTGATGCTCAGTCATTGGCTCGTAAGTCGGTCGTCCCCGGTGGCTCGGCAGTAGGTCGGCGTGCCTGCTATGATGTGTCTGGTGGGTTCTAGTCTCACGGATATCATAATAGCTATGGTATGATAGTATTTTGTTTCGCATGAAATATTGATTCACCAAAATCGCGAGAGCGTGAGTCACGGAAATTCCATGAAATTCGACGAGCAGTGGAAATGCTGATTAAACCCTATGCGCGATAAAAATGAAGGCACGTACCCGGGGGGGAGGGGGGGCAAGAGACGACACCTGTGACCATGGCTTATCCAGAAGGTCGCTAAACGATAGTCTGGAAAGTGAATGTGATGATATAAGAAAGAAAGTAACAGACATTTTGAAGTACCGAGGATACACGAATCTCATATGACTGAATCCTCGCTAAAGGACATATTTTAGACCTATGCCAATGGAAACGCGAAGTTCAAAAGTTTTTTTTCAAAAATATTGCTTTCAAAGAACAGCCGGAAATTTCCTCGTACTACCGCTTTGGGAAAAAATAGAAATAGTATTCGATTTTGTTTTTTTTGCTGCCAACGGCTGCAGGCGGCGCGATTTGTTTTTTCCTCATGCAAATTGTCAACACTCTGTAAGAAATCAGCTCGTGCGACGATCGACGCTCGATCTCAACATAGACGAAGCCCACGGCCAACCCGCTCGGTGTCCGGCAAGGCCAACGAGTAAATATGGCGGCCTCGAAGATATCGGGTGGGTCCATGGTCTAGGGGACGAGAGCTTGCCGGCGGCGTCCTACGGTATCCTCCCAAACCTGCAAAAAAAAGGCTTTTTTGCCTTTCGAGACGGATGTAGAAGTTTTGTCTTCTGTTTCGTGCACACCAGTGGTCAATTCTTTTTTTTTTTCCATATGCCTCGTCAGCTCCCGCCACATGACACCGACCATGGTGTGAAAACGATGACCCTACGGTGGGTCGGAACCCCTAACGAGCGCACACAGTTCAGAATTCATGACGCAGTCGTTGGTTTTGTCAATCGATGTCTGTCAAGGATTCGGAATCTCGCCGCTTCGAACCAAAACATCGCGCTGATTTTTTCTCAGGCTGATGTTGGCCCAACATCGGCCCCAGATTTGTTTTTTTTCGGATTTTTTAACAAGTTCGGAGCTTTTTTTTTTTCAATCGTTCCCATAGCAAGCGTGTTCTTCAAACTTCTGGAGGGTATCTTTGAAATTCAAACGTTTCATTGATACTTCGCTTTCCCATTAGTGTAGGTTTGTGTAGTACTTCTTTGGTCCAATTTTAGTTTTCCTTTCTTCCTTTTTTCATTTACATCTGATTGATCGAAAAGTGAATAACCAAGCAGGCATTCTCAAGGAAAATCAGAATACTTCAAGTCATTGAAACGCCGTTGGCGACTTTTTTGCGGGTGATTGTTTATACTTGAATTGGAATTTGGGGGTTGACCAGGCTTGACGTAGAATGAGTCCGTTACGTGCCTCGTGCGTGTGACGACCGCCACAAGCTGCGCTGCCAATCAAGATGTGCCTGAGGTAAGCAAGCTTCCCGAGAGATGGCGAGTACAGCAGTGTACTTACCGTCCTGCCTCTCCGTCAAACGTGGCGCCCTGTACCGTATGGTAGTCGTTGTTCCATGAGGATTTTGCTACGTACCACTACTTTACACGTGGGCTACAGCCGCAGCACAGCAGCAGTTGTTCGAGTACTTGGTAATCACTCTGTCCGGCTTTCTTTTTTAGTAGATCTCCCAGTTCGCAGCAGAGCCTACACCTTTTTTGTTCCAGCAACATGTTTTCGCTGGAAGGGACTCCCTGTCGACCTATTCCATTCACGTGACTGAAGTAGCTCAACAGGTAGTCCTTTCTGTGAACGACGGACGAGACAGGGGCCGAAGAAGGGGCTGACATTCCCATTGGCGGTAACCGCCCCTGCCCGCTGACTAATAACGCCGACCTCGCTCTATACAGTATTGAATGTTCTTAACGCTCCCGTGACCTCAAGATCAACCTTATGCCTGCACCGTAACCTTAACCACACAGCCTTAACATCAAGCTTAGTCTCGACGTCAAACCTAGCCTCTGTTCCTATATTAGTTTCACAGGTAGCGATATATCTAGACGATGACCTTCAGCAGTGGCTGGTAGTGACCTTAACAGACCCGTACCCTTAAGCTTGACCTTAGCCTTGGCTACCCTGGTGAAATGTTCGCTTTCCCTTACCCTTACTGTAATCCTTTCTACAGAAAATGACCTCGAGGTAACTGCCAGTGGAGAGGTTGGTCCCTTTCTTGGTGCTTGTCTCCGAGTTGCGCTTATGACAAATCACGTGGTTAATAAGGCTGCTGCGAAGTGTGGGGTTTCCTAGAGAAGTGGTCGGATTTGAGCTCTTGATGGTCAATACTGATACCAAGTACTCGAGCAAGTGCTGTTGTGCTGCGGCTGTAGCCCACTTGGATTGATAGGGTAGCAGCGAAATCCTCATTGAAAAACGACTAGCATATGGTACAGGGCGCCACGTTTGACGGAGAGGCAGAAAGGGCCCGGACCCTTCGTGCGGTAAGATGAGTACTCTGTGCCCATCGGCTACGAAGCTTGCTTACCTTGATGGTAGGCTGACTGACAGCTTGTGGTGACCTCCACCACCACCACCATCACCAATAACGAGGTTGGTGAGCCAAATGGCTTGTATTCGGTAATCGACAACACTTGAAAGGTCGTCAATGTACGAGCACCAGCCAGTGATGCTCAGTCATTGGCTCGTAAGTCGGTCGTCCCCGGTGGCTCGGCAGTAGGTCGGCGTGCCTGCTATGATGTGTCTGGTGGGTTCTAGTCTCACGGATATCATAATAGCTATGGTATGATAGTATTTTGTTTCGCATGAAATATTGATTCACCAAAATCGCGAGAGCGTGAGTCACGGAAATTCCATCAAAACCGACGAGCAGTAGGAACGCTGATTGAACCCTATGCGCGATAAAAATGAAGGCACGTACCCCGGGGGGGGGCGGGGGGCAAGAGATGACACCTGTGACCACGGCTTATCCAGAAGGTCGCTAAACGATAGTCTGGAAAGTGAATGTGATGATATAGAAAAACAGGTAACAGACATTTTGAAGTACCGAGGATACACGAATCTCAAATGACTGAATCCTCACATATTTTAGACCTATGCCAATGGAAACGCGAAGTTCAAAAGTTTTTTTTCAAACATATTGCTTTCAAAGAACAGCCGGAAATTTCCTCGTACTACCGCTTTGGGGAAAAATAGAAATAGTATTCGATTTTGTTTTTGTTGCTGCCAACGACTGCAGGCGGCGCGATGTGTTTTTTTTGCTTGCAAATTGTCAACACGCTGTAAGAAACCAGCTCGTGGGACGATCGACGCTCGATCTCAACATAGACGCATCCCACGGCCAACCCGCTCGGTGTCCGGCAAGGCCAACGAGTAAATATGACGGCCTCGAAGATATCGGGTGGGTCCATGGTCTAGGGGGCGAGAGCTTGCCGGCGGCGTCCTACGGTATCCTCCCAAACCTAAAAAAAAGGCTTTTTTGCCTTTCGAGACGGATGTAGAAGTTTTGTCTTCTGTTTTGTGCACACCAGCGGCCATTTTGTTTTTTTCCCATACGCCTCGTCAGCTCCCGCCACATGACACCGGCCATGGTGTGAAGACGGTGACCCTAGGGTGGGTCGGAACCCCTAACGACAGTGCTCCGTTCAGATTTCATGACGCAGTCGTTGGTTTTGTCAATCGATGTCTGTCAAGGATTCGGAATCTCGCCGCTTCGAACCAAAACATCGCCTTGATTTATTCTCAGGCTGATGTTGGCCCAACATCGGCCCCAGATTTGTTTTTTTTCGGGTTTTTTCCAAAAGTTCGGAACTTTTATTTTTTCAATCGTTCCCATGGCAAGCGTGTTTTTCAAACTTCTGGAGGGTATCTTTGAAATTCAAACGTTTCATTGATACTTCGCTTTCCCATTCGTGTACGTTTTTGGAGTACTTCTTTTTTCCAATTTCAATTTCCTTTCTTCCTTTTTTCATTTACATCTGATTGATCGAAAAGTGAATAACCAAGCAGGCATTCTCAAGGAAAATCAGAATACTTCAAGTCATTGAAACGCCGTTGGGGACTTTTTTGCGGGTGATTGTTTATACTTGAATTGGAATTTGGGGGTTGACCAGGCTTGACGTAGAATGAATCCGTTACGTGCCTCGTGCGAGTGACGACCGCCACAAGCTGCGCTGCCAATCAAGATGTGCCTGAGATAAGCAAGCTTCCCGAGAGATGGCGAGTACAGCAGTGTACTTACCATCCAGCCTCTCCGTCAAACGTGGCGCCCTGTACCGTATGGTAGTCGTTGTTCAATGAGGATTTTGCTACGTACCACTACTTTACACGTGGGCTACAGCCGCAGCACAGCAGCAGTTGTTCGAGTACTTGGTAATCACTCTGTCCGGCCTTCTTTTTTAGTAGATCTCCCAGTTCGCAGCAGAGCCTACACCTTTTTTGTTCCAGCAACATGTTTTCGCTGGAAGGGACTCCCTGTCGACCTACTCCAGTCACGTGACTGAAGTAGCTCAACAGGTAGTCCTTTCTGTGAACGACGGACGAGACAGGGGCCGAAGAAGGGGCTGACATTTCCGTTGACGGTAACCGCCCCTGCCCCCTGACTAATAACGCCGACCTCGCTCTATACAGTATTGAATGTTCTTACCGCTCCCGTGACCTCGAGATCAACCTTATGCCTGCACCGTGACCTTAACCACACAGCCTTAACATCAAGCTTAGTCCCGACGTCAAACCTAGCCTCTGTTCCTTTATTAGTTTCACAGGTAGCGATATATCTAGACGATGACCTTGAGCAGTGGCTGGTAGTGACCTTAACAAACCCGTACCCTTAAGCTTGACCTTGGCCTTGGCTACCCTGGTGAAATGTTCGCTTTCCCTTACCCTTACTGTAATCCTTTCTACAGAAAATGACCTCGAGGTAACTGCCAGGGGAGAGGTTGGTCCCTTTCTTGGTGCTTGTCTCCGAGTTGCGCTTATGACAAATCACGTGGTTAATAAGGCTGCTGCGAAGTGTGGGGTTTCCTAGAGAAGTGGTCGGATTTGAGCTCTTGATGGTCAATACTGATACCAAGTACTCGAGCAAGTGCTGTTGTGCTGCTGCTGTAGCCCACTTGAATTGATAGGGTAGCAGCGAAATCCTCATTGAAAAACGACTAGCATATGGTACAGGGCGCCACGTTTGACGTAGAGGCAGAAAGGGCCCGGACCCTTCGTGCGGTAAGATGAGTACTCTGCCCGTCGGCTACGAAGCTTGCTTACCTTGATGGTAGGCTGACTGACAGCTTGTGGTGACCTCCACCACCACCACCATCACCAATAACGAGGTGGGTGAGCCAAATGGTTTGTATTCGGTAATCGGCAACACTTGAAAGGTCGTCAATGTACCAGCACCAGCCAGTGATGCTCAGTCATTGGCTCGTAAGTCGGTCGTCCCCGGTGGCTCGGCAGCAGGTCCGCGTGCCTGCTACGATGCGTCTGGTGGGTTCTAGTCTCACGGATATCATAATAGCTATGGTATGATGGTATTTTGTTTCGCATGAAATATTGATTCACCAAAATCGCGAGAGCGTGAGTCACGGAAATTCCATGAAAATCGACGAGCAGTGGAAATGCTGAATGAACCCTATGCGCGATAAAAATGAAGGCACGTACCCGCGGGGGGGGGGGGGGGCAAGAGACGACACCTGTGACCATGGCTTATCCAGAAGGTCGCTAAACGATAGTCTGGAAAGTGAATGTGATGATATAAAAAAAAGTAACAGACATTTTGAAGTACCGAGGATACACGAATCTCAAATGACTGAATCCTCACATATTTTAGACCTATGCCAATGGAAACGCGAAGTTCAAAAGTTTTTTTTCAAACATATTGCTTTCAGAGAACAGCCAGAAATTTCCTGGTACTACCGCTTTGGGAAAAAATAGAAATAGTATTCGATTTTGTTTTCTTTGCCGCCAACGGCTGCAGGCGGCGCGATTTGTTTCTTTTGCTTGCAAATTGTCAACACGCTGGCAGAAACCAGCTCGTGCGACGATCGACGCTCGATCTCAACATAGACGAAGCCCACGGCCAACCCGTTCGGTGTCCGGCAAGGCCAACGAGTATAAAACACGGCCTCGAAGATATCGGGTGGGTCCATGGTCTAGGGGGCGAGAGCTTGCCGGCGGCGTCCGACGGTATCCTCCCAGACCTGAAATAAAGACTTTTTTGCCCTTCGAGACGGATGTAGAAGTTTCGTCTTCTGTTTTGTGCACACCAGTGGCAAATTGTTTTTTTATCATACGCCTCGTCATCTCCCGCCACATGACACCGGCCATGGTGTGAAGACGATGACCCTAGGGTGGGTCGGAACCCCTAACAAGGGCACTCCTTTCACAATTCATGACGCAGTCGTTGGTTTTGTTCGATCGATATCTGTCAACGACACGGAATCTTGCCGCTTCGAACCAATTATCGGCCTGAGTTTCTCTCTAGCCGATATTGGCCAAACATCGGCCACAGATTTGCATTTTTTCGGGCTTTTTCCATAAGTTCGCAACTTTTTTTTTTTTAACCGTGCCCATTGGAAGCGTGTTCTTATAACTTCTGGAGGGTATCTTTGAAATTCAAACTTTTCATTGATACTTCGCTTTCCCATTCGCATAGGTTTTTGTGAGTTCATTTTGTTTTTCAATTTCAGTTTTCCTTTCTTCCTTTTTTCGTTTACATCTGATTGATCTAAGAGTGAATCACCAAGAAGGCATTCTCGAGGCAAATTAGAACACTCCAAGTCTGTGATCTGTCGTTGGGGACTTTTTGCGGGTGATTTTTTATACTTGAATGAGAATTTCGGAGTTGATCAGGCTTGATCTAGAATGAATCCGTTACGTGCCTCGTGCGAGTGACGACCGCCACAAGCTGCGCTGCCAATCAAGATGTGCCTCAGGTAAGCAAGCTTCCCGAGAGATGGCGAGTACAGCAGTGTACTTACCGTCCTGCCTCTCCGTCAAACGTGGCGCCCTGTACCGTATGGTAGTCGTTGTTCAATGAGGATTTTGCTACGTACCACTACTTTACACGTGGGCTACAGCCGCAGCACAGCAGCAGTTGTTCGAGTACTTGGTAATCACTCTGTCCGGCCTCCTTTTTTAGTAGATCTCTCAGTTCGCAGCAGAGCCTACACCTTTTTTGTTCCAGCAACATGTTTTCGCTGGAAGGGACTCCCCGTCGACCTTTTCCAGTCACGTGACTGAAGTAGCTCAACAGGTAGTCCTTTCTGTGAACGACGGACGAGACAGGGGCCGAAGAAGGGGCTGACCCCATTGACGGTAACCGCCCCTGCCCCCTGACTAATAACGCCGACCTCGCTCTATACAATATTGAATGTTCTTACCGCTCCCGTGACCTCAAGATGAACCTTATGCCTGCACCGTGACCTTAACCACACAGACTTAACACCAAGCTTAGTCCCGACGTCAAACCTAGCCTCTGTTCCTATATTAGTTTCACAGGTAGCGATATATCTAGACGATGACCTTCAGCAGTGGCTGGTAGTGACCTTAACAGACCCGTACCCTTAAGCTTGACCTTAGCCTTGGCTACCCTGGTGAAATGTTCGCTTTCCCTTACCCTTACTGTAATCCTTTCTACAGAAAATGACCTCGAGGTAACTGCCAGGGGAGAGGTTGGTCCCTTTCTTGGTGCTTGTCTCCGAGTTGCGCTTATGACAAATCACGTGGTTAATAAGGCTGCTGCGAAGTGTGGGGTTTCCTAGAGAAGTGGTCGGATTTGAGCTCTTGATGGTCAATACTGATACCAAGTACTCGAGCAAGTGCTGTTGTGCTGCGGCTGTAGCCCACTTGAATTGATAGGGTAGCAGCGAAATCCTCATTGAAAAACGACTAGCATATGGTACAGGGCGCCACGTTTGACGGAGAGGCAGGTGGGGCCCGTATTCAGGGTGCGGTAAGATGAGTACTCTGTGCCCGTCGGCTACGAAGCTTGCTTACCTTGATGGTAGGCTGACTGACAGCTTGTGGTGACCTCCACCACCACCACCATCACCAATAACGAGGTTGGTGAGCCAAATGGCTTGTATCCGGTAATCGACAACACTTGAAAGGTCGTCAATGTACCAGCACCAGCCAGTGATGCTCAGTCATTGGCTCGTAAGTCGGTCGTCCCCGGTGGCTCGGCAGTAGGTCGGCGTGCCTGCTATGATGTGTCTGGTGGGTTCTAGTCTCACGGATATCATAATAGCTATAATTGGAAATTCGTTTCGCATGAAATATTGATTCAGCAAAATCGCGAGAGCGTGAGTCACGGAAATTCCATGAAATTCGACGAGCAGTGAAAATGCTGAATGAACCCTATGCGCGATAAAAATGAAGGCACGTACCCGGGGGGGAGGGGGGGCAAGAGACGACACCTGTGACCATGGCTTATCCAGAAGGTCGCTAAACGATAGTCTGGAAAGTGAATGTGATGATATAAGAAAAAAGGTTACAGACATTTTGAAGTACCGAGGATACACGAATCTCATATGACTGAATCCTCGCTAAAGGACATATTTTAGACCTATGCCAATGGAAACGCGAAGTTCAAAAGTTTTTTTTCAAAAATATTGCTTTCAAAGAACAGCCGGAAATTTCCTCGTACTACTGCTTTGGGAAAAAATAGAAATAGTATTCGATTTTGTTTTTTTTGCCGCCAACGGCTGCAGGCGGCGCGATTTGTTTTTTTTGCTTGCAAATTGTCAACACTCTGTAAGAAATCAGCTCGTGCGACGATCGACGCTCGATCTCAACATAGACGAAGCCCACGGCCAACCCGCTCGGTGTCCGGCAAGGCCAACGAGTAAATATGGCGGCCTCGAAGGTATCGGGTGGGTCCATGGTCTAGGGGACGAGAGCTTGCCGGCGGCGTCCTACGGTATCCTCCCAAACCTGAAAAAAAAGGCTTTTTTGCCTTTCGAGACGGATGTAGAAGTTTTGTCTTCTGTTTTGTGCACACCAGCGGCCAACTGTTTTTTTATCATACGCCTCGTCAGCTCCGGCCACATGACACCGGCGATGGTGTGAAGACGGTGACCCTAGGGTGGGTCGGAGCCCCTAACGAGCGCACACAGTTCAGAATTCATGACGCAGTCGTTGGTTTTGTCAATCGATGTCTGTCAAGGATTCGGAATCTCGCCGCTTCCAACCAAAACATCGGCCTGAGATTTTCTCAAGCTGATGTTGGCCCGACATCGGCCCCAGATTTGTTTTTTCCGGGTTTTCCCAAAAGTTCGGAACTTTTTAATTTTCTAAACGTGCCCATAGGAAGCGTGTTTTTCAAACTTCTGGAGGGTATCTTTGAAATTCAAACTTTTTATTGGTACTTCGCTTTCCCATTCGTGTAGGTTTTCGGAGTACTTTTACTTTTTTTCAATTTCAGTTTTCCTTTCTTTCTTTTTTCATTTACATCTGATTGATCTAGGAGTGAATCACCAAGAAGGCATTCTCGAGGCAAATTAGAACACTCCAAGTCTGTGATCTGTCGTTGGGGACTTTTTGCGGGTGATGTTTTAGACTTGAATGAGAATTTCGGAGTTGATCAGGCTTGATCTAGAATGAATCCGTTACGTGCCTCGTGCGAGTGACGACCGCCACAAGCTGCGCTGCCAATCAAGATGTGCCTCAGGTAAGCAAGCTTCCCGAGAGATGGCGAGTACAGCAGTGTACTTACCGTCCAGCCTCTCCGTCAAACGTGGCGCCCTGTACCGTATGGTAGTCGTTGTTCAATGAGGATTTTGCTACGTACCACTACTTTACACGTGGGCTACAGCCGCAGCACAGCAGCAGTTGTTCGAGTACTTGGTAATCACTCTGTCCGGCCTCCTTTTTTAGTAGATCTCCCAGTTCGCAGCAGAGCCTACACCTTTTTTGTTCCAGCAACATGTTTTCGCTGGAAGGGACTCCCTGTCGACCTATTCCAGTCACGTGACTGAAGTAGCTCAACAGGTAGTCCTTTCTGTGAACGACGGACGAGACAGGGGCCGAAGAAGGAGCTGACATTCCCATTGACGGTAACCGCCCCTGCCCCCTGACTAATAACGCCGACCTCGCTCTATACAGTATTGAATGTTCTTACCGCTCCCGTGACCTCAAGACCAACCTTATGCCTGCACCGTGACCTTAACCACACAGCCTTAACATCAAGCTTAGTCCCGACGTCAAACCTAGCCTCTGTTCCTATATTAGTTTCACAGGTAGCGATATATCTAGACGATGACCTTCAGCAGTGGCTGGTAGTGACCTTAACAGACCCGTACCCT
The DNA here is from genome assembly GCA_031213475.1 of Nereocystis luetkeana. NCBI lineage: Eukaryota > Phaeophyceae > Laminariales > Laminariaceae > Nereocystis > Nereocystis luetkeana. Next base: position 4,592,403 of record JARUPZ010000017.1, on the reverse strand, counting down.
TAAGCTTGACCTTAGCCTTGGCTACCCTGGTGAAATGTTCGCTTTCCCTTACCCTTACTGTAATCCTTTCTACAGAAAATGACCTCGAGGTAACTGCCAGTGGAGGGGTTGGTCCCTTTCTTGGTGCTTGTCTGCGAGTTGCGCTTATGACAAATCACGTGGTTAATAAGGCTGCTGCGAAGTGTGGGGTTTCCTAGAGAAGTGGTCGGATTTGAGCTCTTGATGGTCAATACTGATACCAAGTACTCGAGCAAGTGATGTTGTGCTGCGGCTGTAGCCCACTTGGATTGATAGGGTAGCAGCGAAATCCTCATTGAAAAACGACTAGCATATGGTACAGGGCGCCACGTTTGACGTAGAGGCAGAAAGGGCCCGGACCCTTCGTGCGGTAAGATGAGTACTCTGTGCCCGTCGGCTACGAAGCTTGCTTACCTTGATGGTAGGCTGACTGACAGCTTGTGGTGACCTCCACCACCACCATCATCACCACTAACGAAGTGGGTGAGCCAAATGGCTTGTATTCGGTAATCGGCAACACTTGAAAGGTCGTCAATGTACCAGCACCAGCCAGTAATGCTCAGTCATTGGCTCGTAAGTCGGTCGTCCCCGGTGGCTCGGCAGCAGGTCGGCGTGCCTGCTATGATGTGTCTGGTGGGTTCTAGTCTCACGGATATCATAATAGCTATGGTATGATAGTATTTTGTTTCGCATGAAATATGGATTCACCAAAATCGCGAGAGCGTGAGTCACGGAAATTCCATTAAAACCGACGAGCAGTGGGATTGCTGAATGAACCCTATTCGCGATAACAATGAAGGCACGTACCCGGGGGGGAGGGGGGGGGGGGGCAAGAGACGACACCTGTGACCATGGCTTATCCAGAAGGTCGCTAAACGATAGTCTGGAAAGTGAATGTGATGATAAAAGGAAGAAAGTAACAGACATTTTGAAGTACCGAGGATACACGAATCTCAAATGACTGAATCCTCGCTAAAGGACATATTTTAGACCTATGCCGATGGAAACGCGAAGTTCAAAAGTTATTTTTCAATTTTTTTGCTTGCAAAGAACAGCCGGAAATTTCCTCGTACTACCGCTTTGGGGAAAAATAGAAATAGTATTCGATTTTGTTTTTTTCGCCGCCAACGGCTGCAGGCGGCGCGATTTGTTTTTTTTGCTTGCAAATTATCAACACGCTGTAAGAAACCAGCTCCTGCGACGATCGACGCTCGATCTCAACATAGACGCAGCCCACGGCCAACCCGCTCGGTGTCCGGCAAGGCCAACGAGTAAATATGACGGCCTCGAAGATATCGGGTGGGTCCATGGTCTAGGGGACGAGAGCTTGCCGGCGGCGTCCTACGGTATCCTCCCAAACCTGAAAAAAAGACTTTTTTGCCCTTCGAGACGGATGGAGAAGTTTTGTCTTCTGTTTTGTGCACACCAGCGGCCAATTCTTTTTTTGTCCATATGCCTCGTCAGCTCCCGCCACATGACACCGGCCATGGTGTGAAGACGGTGACCCTAGGGTGGGTCGGAACCCCTAACGAGCGCACACAGTTCAGAATTCATGACGCAGTCGTTGGTTTTGTCAATCGATGTCTGTCAAGGATTCGGAATCTCGCCGCTTCCAACCAAAACATCGGCCTGAGTTTTTGTCTAGCCGATGTTGGCTCAACATCGGCGCCAGATTTGTTTTTTCCGGGTTTTTCCAAAAGTTCGCAACTTTTGTTTTTTCTAAACGTGCTCATTGGAAGCGTGGTTTTAAATATTGTCGAGGGTATCTTGGAAATTCAAACTTTTTCGAAACAGTTCGCTTTCTCATTCGCATAGGTTTTCGTGAGTACTTTTTCTTTTTTCAATTTCAGTTTTCCTTTTTTCCTTTTTTCATTCACATCTGATTGATCTAGGAGTGAATCACCGAGCAGGCATCCTCCATGAAAATCAGAATTCTTCAAGTCAGTGAAACGTCGTTGGGGACTTTCTTGCGTGTGATTGTTCCTACTTAATTGGAATTTGGGAGGTGATCAGGCTTGATCTAGAATGAATCCGTTACGGGCCTGGCGCGTTTGAGGACCGCCACAAGCTGCGCTGCCAATCAAGATGTGCCTGAGGTAAGCAAGCTTCCCGAGAGGTGGCGAGTACAGCAGTGTACTTACCATCCAGCCTCTCCGTCAAACGTGGCGCCCTGTACCGTATGGTAGTCGTTGTTCAATGAGGATTTTGCTACTTACCACTACTTTACACGTGGGCTACAGCCGCAGCACAGCAGCAGTTGTTCGAGTACTTGGTAATCACTCTGTTCGGCCTCCTTTTTTAGTAGATCTCCCAGTTCGCAGCAGAGCCTACACCTTTTTTGTTCCAGCAACATGTTTTCGCTGGAAGGGACTCCCTGTCGACCTATTCCAGTCACGTGACTGAAGTAGCTCAACAGGTAGTCCTTTCTGTGAACGACAGACGAGACAGGGGCCGAAGAAGGGGCTGACATTCCCATTGACGGTAACCGCCCCTGCCCCCTGACTAATAACGCCGACCTCGCTCTATACAGTATTGGATGTTCTTACCGCTCCCGTGACCTCAAGACCAACCTTATGCCTGCACCGTGACCTTAACCACACAGCGTTAACATCAAGCTTAGTCCCGACGTCAAACCTAGCCTCTGTTCCTATATTAGTTTCACAGATAGCGATATATCTAGACGATGACCTTCAGCAGTGGCTGGTAGTGACCTTAACAGACCCGTACCCTTAAGCTTGACCTTAGCCTTGGCTACCCTGGTGAAATGTTCGCTTTCCCTTACCCTTACTGTAATCCTTTCTACAGAAAATGACCTCGAGGTAACTGCCCGTGGAAAGGTTGGTCCCTTTCTTGGTGCTTGTCTCCGAGTTGCGCTTATGACAAATCACGTGGTTAATAAGGCTGCTGCGAAGTGTGGGGTTTCCTAGAGAAGTGGTCGGATTTGAGCTCTTGATGGTCAATACTGATACCAAGTACTCGAGCAAGTGCTGTTGTGCTGCGGCTGTAGCCCACTTGGATTGATAGGGTAGCAGCGAAATCCTCATTGAAAAATGTCTAGCATACGGTACAGGGCGCCACGTTTGACGTAGAGGCAGAAACGGCCCGGACCCTCCGTGCGGTAAGATGAGTAGTCTGTGCCCGTCGGCTACGAAGCTTGCTTACCTTGATGGTAGGCTGACTGACAGCTTGTGGTGACCTCCACCACCACCACCATAACCACTAACGAAGTGGGTGAGCCAAATGGCTTGTATCCGGTAATCGGCAACACTTGAAAGGTCGTCAATGTACCAGCACCAGCCAGTGATGCTCAGTCATTAGCTCGTAAGTCGGTCGTCCCCGGTGGCTCGGCAGCAGGTCGGCGTGCCTGCTTCTATCAGTTTGGTGGGTTCTAGTCTCACGGATATCATAATAGCTATGGTATGATAGTATTTTGTGTCGCATGAAATATTGATTCATCCTTTCTGAAGTCCTTGCGTCGTTCGCATTCTGTTTTTTTTTCGTTTTTTTGGTTTTCATTTCATATTTTTGTTTTTTTGGTTTATTATCTTTTGCTCATATTTTTGCGGTTATGCTTGCATTGTTGTGTTCTTGTACCCGGTACGGTGACACTTCACTCGCTCGACACTTGAATTCGTGAATGTTTTTTTTTCATCTCTTCCTGTCTCAGTCTGTGACCACAGAATCAGTATCTCTTAAGGATAGGGAATCAGGTCGGACACTGTGTGTACTGATGAAGCTGGGTAGAAAGGACGAGGTAATGTGAAGAAAACAACAACAACAACAACAACAACAACCACAACAACAACAATAACAACAACAAGAACAACAACCACAACAACAACAACAACAACCGAAATCGCGACAGTGTACGTCACGGAAAATCCATGAAAATCGACGAGCTGTGGGAATGCAGAATGAATCCTATGCACGACAATAATGATGGCACGTACCGTGGGGGGAGGGGAAGAGACGACACCTGTGACCGCGGCTTATCCAGAAGATCGCTTAAACGATAGGCTGGAAAGTGAAAGTGACGATGTAAAACAAAAGTAACAGCCCCTTTGAAATACCGAGGATATACGAATCTCAAAAGACTGAATTCTTGCTGAAGGACATATTCTGCACCTATGGAATAGCGAAGTTCAACAGTTTCTTTTCCAACATATTGCTTTCAAAGAACAGCCGTAAATATCCTCGTACCGCCGCTGTGGGAAGAAATAGAAAAAATGTGTGATTGTTGTTTTTTTTCCCCTAAAGGCTGCAGGCGGCGCAAATTGTTTTTTTTGCTTGCAAATTGTCTACACGCTGTAAGAAACCAGCTCGTGCGACGATAGATGCTCGATCTCAACATAGACGCAGCCCACGGCCAACCCGCTCGGTGTTCGGCAAGGCCAACGAGTAAATATGACGGCCTCGAAGATATCGGGTGGGTCCATGGTCTAGGGGGCGAGAGCTTGCCGGCGGCATCCTACGGTATCCTCTCAAACCTGAAAAAAATAGTTTTTCTGCCCTTCGAGACGGATGGAGAAGTTTTGTCGTCTGTTTTGTGCACACCAGTGGCAAATTGTTTGAATATATAATACGCCTCGTCAGCTCCCGCCACATGACGCCGACCATGGTGTGAAAGACGATGACCCTAGGGTGGGTCGGAGCCCCTAACGAGCGCACTCCGTTCAGAATTCATGACGCAGTCGTTGGTTTTGTCGATCGATGTCCGTCAACGACTCCGAATCTTGCCGCTTCAAACCAAACATCGGCCTGAGTTTTTCTTTAGCCGATGTTGGCCCAACATCGGCCCCATCTTTGCTTTTTTCGGTGTTTTTCCAAGACTTAGGGACTTTATTTTTTCTAACAGTGCCCAAAGGAAGCGTGTTCTTAAAACTTCTGGAGGGTATCTTTGCAATTCAATTTTTTTCGAAACACTTCGCTTTCCCATTAGTGTAGGTTTTTGTGAGTTCATTTTTTTTTTCAATTTCAGTTTTCCTTTCTTCCTTTTTTCATTTACATCTGATTGATCGAAGAGCGGATCACCAAGAAGGCATTCTCAAGGAAAATCAGAATACTTCAAGTCATTGAAACGCCGTTGGGGACCTTTTTGCGGGTGATTGTTTATACTTGAATTGGAATTTGGGGGTTGACCAGGCTTGACGTAGAATGAATCCGTTACGTGCCTGGTGCGAGTGACGACCGCCACAAGCTGCGCTGCCAATCAAGATGTGCCTGAGGTAAGCAAGCTTCCCGAGAGGTGGCGAGTACAGCAGTGTACTTACCATCCAGCCTCTCCGTCAAACGTGGCGCCCTGTACCGTATGGTAGTCGTTGTTCCATGAGGATTTTGCTACTTACCACTACGTTACACGTGGGCTACAGCCGCAGCACAGCAGCAGTTGTTCGAGTACTTGGTAATCACTCTGTTCGGCCTCCTTTTTTAGTAGGTCTCCCAGTTTGCAGCAGAGCCTACACCTTTTTTGTTCCAGCAACATGTTTTCGCTGGAAGGGACTCCCTGTCGACCTACTCCAGTCACGTGACTGAAGTAGCTCAACAGGTAGTCCTTTCTGTGAACGACGGACGAGACAGGGGCCGAAGAAGGGGCTGACATTTCCGTTGACGGTAACCGCCCCTGCCCCCTGACTAATAACGCCGACCTCGCTCTATACAGTATTGAATGTTCTTACCGCTCCCGTGACCTCAAGATGAACCTTATGCCTGCACCGTGACCTTAACCACACAGCCTTAACATCAAGCTTAGTCCCGACGTCAAACCTAGCCTCTGTTCCTATATTAGTTTCACAGGTAGCGATATATCTAGACGATGACCTTCAGCAGTGGCTGGTAGTGACCTTAACAGACCCGTACCCTTAAGCTTGACCTTAGCCTTGGCTACCCTGGTGAAATGTTCGCTTTCCCTTACCCTTACTGTAATCCTTTCTACAGAAAATGACCTCGAGGTAACTGCCAGTGGAGGGGTTGGCCCCTTTCTTGGTGCTTGTCTCCGAGTTGCGCTTATGACAAATCACGTGGTTAATAAGGCTGCTGCGAAGTGTGGGGTTTCCTAGAGAAGTGGTCGGATTTGAGCTCTTGATGGTCAATACTGATACCAAGTACTCGAGCAAGTGCTGTTGTGCTGCGGCTGTAGCCCACTTGGATTGATAGGGTAGCAGCGAAATCCTCATTGAAAAACGACTAGCATATGGTACAGGGCGCCACGTTTGACGGAGAGGCAGAAAGGGCCCGGACCCTTCGTGCGGTAAGATGAGTACTCTGTGCCCGTCGGCTACGAAGCTTGCTTACCTTGATGGTAGGCTGACTGACAGCTTGTGGTGACCTCCACCACCGACGTAATATACACGAAATCTACACCTTCTTTTGGTCGCTGGAAGCCGCTTTGGCCGCCGCCAAGATGCCTGGCACGTGTGCTTCTTCTCCGATTATCGTCTAACGAAACAAAATGACCCCCCCCCCTCCCCGTTGCCGTCCTTCTTTTCACCCGCCCTCATGAAACGTTATCAATTATACCACATTTTCTTACCCTATCTCTCTCCCTATTTCACCCCCCGCTCCTTGGAAACGTTCAGTATATTCGCGTCGTCTCTTTGTGTTTTCCAGGTACCATCCACCTAATGCGTTTATAGAATCGTTTTATCCTCTTCTCACTAATCTGACAAAACAAAACGCGCGCCCTATCCCATCTCCCTTCCTCCCTTCCCCTTCCTCTCCCTTCCGCCCCCTATACCCCCCCCCGCTGTCCATATATCCCTCCTTCCGCCGCCCCCCGCTTCCCCTCCCCGCCCCCCCCCCCCACCCCCCTCCCCGAACCCCACCCCACCCCTTCTCCCCTACCCGTCGCTGCCCTCACCATCCTCTCTCCCGCCGCCTCTCTCCCGCCGCCTCTCCCCCCCCGCCCTCTCTCTCCTCCCTCCCTCCCTCCTTCCCCACCCCTCCCTATGCTGCCGCCATCCCCCGCCCGCCTCCTCCAAAACTCTCAGGACATCTGCGTTCTTTGCTCGGACGTGCTGGCTGCCAACGCCGGCGACATCACCGCCGCGACTACCACCCCAGCTCCCGTCACGGCGCCCTCGGCTCTGCTAGACACGCCCGCGCCAATCACGCCAGCGGCTGCTGTTGACACCCCCGCGCCCATCACGCCTGCGGCTCCAGTCGACACCCTCGCGCCCACCACGCCTGCGGCTCCGATCGATACCCCAGCGCCCACCACGCCTGCGGCTCCGGTCGACACCTCCGGGCCCATTACGCCTGCTGCTCCGGTTGACACCCCCGCGCCCACCACGCCCGCGGCTCCGGTTGACACCCCCGCGCCCATCACGCCCGCGGCTCCGGTTGACACGCCCGCGCCGATCACGCCTGCGGCTCCGGTTGACACCCCGGCGCCCATCATGCCTGCAGCTCCGGTCGACACCCCCGCGCCCATCACGCCTGCGGCTCCAGTCGACACCCTCGCGCCAACCACGCCTGCGGCTCCGATCAATACCCCAGCGCCCACCACGCCTGCGGCTCCGGTCGACACCTCCGGGCCCATTACGCCTGCTGCTCCGGTTGACACCCCAGCGCCCACCACGCCCGCGGCTCCGGTTGACACCCCCGCGCCCATCACGCCCGCGGCTCCGGTTGACACGCCCGCGCCAATCACGCCTGTGGCTCCGGTTGACACCCCGGCGCCCATCACGCCTGCAGCTCCGGTCGACACCCCAGCGCCCATCACGCCTGCGGCTCCGGTCGTCACCCCAGCGCCCACCACGCCTGCGGCTCCGGTCGTCACCCCAGTGCCCACCACGCCTGCGGCTCTGGTTGACACCCTAGCACCCATCACGCCCGCGGCTCCGGTTGACACCCCCGCGCCGATCACGCCCGCGGCTCCGGTCGACACCCCCGCGCCCACCACGCCTGCGGCTCTGGTTGAAACCCCCGCTCCCATCACGCCTCCGGCTCCGGTTGACACCCCCGCGCCCACCACGCCTGCGGCTCCGGTCGACACCCCCGCGCCCACCACGCCTGCGGCTCCGGTTGACACCCCGGCGCCCATCACGCCTGCAGCTCCGGTCGACAGCCCCGCGCCCACCACGCCTGCGGCTCCGGTTGAAACCCCCGCTCCCATCACGCCTGCGGCTCCGGTCGACACCCCCGCGCCCACCACGCCTACGGCTCCGGTTGACACCCCGGCGCCCATCACGCCTGCAGCTCCGGTCGACACCCCAGCGCCCACCACGCCTGCGGCCCCGGTTGACACCCCCGCGCCCATTACGCCCGCGACTCCGGTTGACACCCCCGCTCCCATCATGCCCGTGGCTCCCGCCGGAAGTCCTGCCCCCCTCTCCCCTGCGACCGAGGGCACTACGAGTACCTCTGAAACTTTAGTGGATGACTGCGGGTGCGTGGCGAGCTTGTCGCCGATCGAAGGGGAGGTGCTGGAACGTCTTGGGAAGGCGATGGTGTGCGATACCTCTTGCTCCGACGGCAGTGACCTCGTCTGGGGTGAGTTTCTGTTTGTTCTCCTATTTTTTCTTGTTGCTTTAGACAGTACGTAAAATGAGAAGTTCTTATATTGCCAGAAGAGCGATCGGTTATTGTTGTTGTTGTTGTTGTTGTTGTTTTTGTTGTCGTCTTCTTCCTTCCTACCCAGCTTCATCAGTGCACCCATTGTCCTTCCTGATTCCTTATCCTAGAGAGATACTGAGTCTGTAGCCACAGACTGTCAGGCAGAGGAAGACCAATAAATGAAGAACAATCGCAATTTCAAGTGTCAAGCAAGTGAAATGCCAGCTTACCCGGTACGAAAACACAGTAACACAAGCAAGACCAGAGAATAAGAACAAAAAAGTCAGTAAAAAAATAAAGTATATCTGAAAGTAGGTTAGATCAATCACTAAATTAGGCCTACTTAAGGCTGGTTTCGGTTAAGGTTCGGCCTCGTTCTTCGCCAAAACTGCTTATTTTCTTGCACACCGTACGTATATACATACTTTATTTTTAATGATCAAGAGGCGACAAAAAAACATTTTCTTTGCCTAGTGGTTTTTGACAGCTGTGGAACAGAATGTGGCACGGTTGCCGTTCATGGCAATAGAAACAGGGGGGGGGGGGGCTGGTTGTTTCTTGGTCTTTTTTTTTTCTTTCTTGGCATTGAGTAAAAAGGTCAAAATCGCCGAAGAATCCCCGAAAATCGTATAATCCCACCTTGAGAACGTGAACAAAATAACCGTACTTCGTATCGTTTTTGATAGTGCCATGAAGAACATACCTAGCCACGCCATTTTTGTTTCTCGACCGTTCAAGTTCCGAAGCGAAAATGTTTCACCTGATTGTTTTGCTTGCCTCTGGAATCAACCGGCTCGTGTTTTTTCCTTGTTTTTTGTTCGGTGTTGGGTGTTTTCATGGTCGAGTGAGAGATTATATATATATGTATATATATATGTATATATTATATATATATATATATATATATATATATATATTTATACAATGAATCTCGGCCGCTGTGAGCGAACATTAAAATTCCGATTTTATCTTCAACTTTGTATGGGACTCCGGAAGCCTTCGCTCCCCTGCCTTCGGGCTTGCTTTTTCGACCGCTTTCCTCGACGGTCGCGCGAGCCGGCCTCCGACGGGTGTTCTCCCGTGCGCGCGTCTCGGAGGCTCGCGCCACCGACGAGCCCGGCGACCCCGAACTTGAGGGATATTTTCTGGAAAAAGGAGACACGGACGTTCTATTTTCTGCGGTCCTGGAAATTTGTTTAGGTGTTGTTGCTCCGCGAAGAGCTGCTCGTGACAGGTTTCATCTTACAGTACTATTAGTAGCTTTTTACTCACCGAGGTTCGATCTCTCGGTCTTGCTGATGCTATCGCTTTCTACCGACTGCCTTGCTTTGCGGGCCGCCGCCACCGGCCTGTTCGAACCGCTCGGTCCTGCCTTTCTCGGTGGCTCCCTTCCCTTGCCCCTGTCTCTTCGCCGGACGACTACACGCGCCTTCCCGGCGTATCGCGCAGTTCTTGGTACCAGATCGTTGTATATTATCCCGATGATTGCTGTGTACCTGGTAGGTGTTTTATAACTCGGCACGTCTTCTGTTTTCGCCGGGATTCAGACTGCGAGAATACTACCCATGTCGTCAGCAGCAGTAGTAGTACGAGTAATTTGCGGTTGTTTTGTATTGCCGATCTATATCAGGTATCAGGTATCCGGTAGGTGCTCGATACTGCTCCTCATTCTTGCAGTATCTCGAGTGCTGCCTGCTGTTCTCAGGATTGAGTGCGACGATGCGCGTACAGTACGCATCCTGTTCTCGCAGTCATTTATGCGTATACCGCAAGTTGCTGTCTGCTGCGATGCCATACATACCGCTGCTGCTGCTGCTGTTGTGGTGCTGCTGCTGGTGTTGCGGCTGGGTCTGCACCGCAGCAGCAGCTGCAACAACCGACCGCAGCAGCAGCGATGCCTGCTACTACTCTTGCTGCTGCTGTTGCTGCTACCAGGTATCTTTTATGTTATGCTGCAGCGCCGCAGCCGCTATCGCTTTCGTGTGCGGGAGAGGTCATCTCTCCTCTGCACAAGCGCCGTTGGAAGTAGGTATACAGCTCACCTTAGAAAGGGTTGATATTGGCGTGGGTTTTGGGTACTTGGCAACTGGGCAGCAAAAGGGAAGCAAAACTGCAGCAGTATACTATCATCGTGAACAAAGTTAAAGTAATCTCAGTCCTGTGAAAAAAAACCCGGAACTGAGATGATTTCTGCTCCCCGACAGCAGCAACTGAGCTCCAAATTATCGGTGATCTCCTGGCCCATAAGACATACCAGGTATTGGACGGTAGTGATTTCCGGTCTTCAGAGTACATGGCAGAAAAAGAAAAAAACAGTAACGTTCCAAACAAATGTGCTATAAAAGTTGGTCTATAAAATTCGAGTGAGACAGATACGAAAACTGAGAACTGACACTCGGCAGTGCCTTTTCCCTGCATCACTTGGCAGTGCCCTGATCCCGTTCGTAACAAGATCGAATGGTACATTTATGCCAACTTCCTTAGAAGTAATCACACGACTTGGCACTGGGGTATATTTTCCTATCCGGAGCATGGGTGCCGGCAGGCAACCATGCGGAGCCCTTGTATATATATATATATTATATATATATATTTCGGTGTCGGTTGGACCAAGAGTTTTTGCATGGCTTTGTACGTGCCGGTTCAAGCTTACATGACCGCCTCCTGCTTCTTAAGCACGCGATGTCGTTTTTTTACTCATAGCCTGTGGTTTAACACACGTGTTCTGTGAAACCTTGCCACCTCGTTATCAGATGGGTGGGTGTTTTTGTTTGCTGTTTTTTAGCCAGACTTTTTTTCACGTTGTATATTTGGGGCATTTGGGTCTTGGGAAGATACAATCATTCCGGCGGAAAAAAACAAGGTTCAGTCGTCAGCGACTTGGCAGGGGCTCATAGAACACCTGCGAAAAAAAAATCAAGATCAACCTCCGAAAAACGACGTGAAATTGAGGATTTTTTAACAGTAAAAGCGTAAAAAACAAGGCGTATCCTCGTATTTACTTTTTAAATAGTGGCAGTGTTGTAGGATCTACTTTTGCCGTAAAAAATGACGTGATACTGGTCCTACGCAGCAATTTTTTCGATCGTTGCGCGAAATCTTTTACGTACATGTCTGTACCTGGAACCGGCTGAAGAAAACAAATGAAAAGCGGAAAAAATAAATCCTACGGAAACGCCTGGCTGCTTGTGTAGTGACCTTTTTGTAGTCCTGCGGTTGGTCCGTACGCAGTTTCGACGCCAGCGCCTGCCCTAGACCCTCAACGTGAAAAAGAGGGCAATGCCACACTCTTACGCTGATCCTAACGGTCAGCGTGTTGCACAATATGTGGCATTTTAAGTAGCTCTTGCATGTGGTTTTCGTGGCTGAACAGCTGAAACAAAAACCCTTCCCCCAACCCGCCTCCACCCCCCCCCCCCTCCCCTAACCTTCCCCTCCCCTCTCCCCTAAAACCCACTCCTCACCCCCCCCCCCCCCCCCGAATCCCCCTGAGCCCTCCCTCCCTCCTCCTTCGCCATACCCCCCCTCCCAGTCCCCATTTCAACCCCACCCAAGCCTCCCCTCCCCCCTCCTCCCCCCCCACCCCTCCTTCCATTTTCCCTCCCAATATCCCCCCTCCCAATCCCCATTCCAAGCTCCCACCCCACCACCCTCGCGCTTGGTGCAAGCAATGTCTGCCTATAACAGTCGATGAATCCCGACGTGCTCCGTCCCGGCATTGTAGGGATGGGAGGGTCTATGGTCATACGACTACGTCCACGCATGATATCGAGTACCCCTCCCCCCCCAACCCCGCGCTACCTCCCCTACCCCCCCCCCGCCCCCCCCCCCCCCCCCACGCTCGGTATAGATGTGATCAACTGCAACTACTTCGGGCTGGGACAGAACTGCCGTGCATGCGCCGACATCTGCGTAGATAACGAGGACGGGATCTGGCTGGACCAGCACGGCGATCTCTGCAAGCCTTGCTCCGCCATCGCATCATAGGAAACCCCGTCAGGAAACACCATCACCAGGGGTGTCCGCAAGCCCCTTGTGGTAGTTTTCACGGGACTCTGGAAGTTAGGAGCAAGGGGTGTGTGTGTTTGGGGGGGGGGGGGGGTGTTCCGTTGTTCGATTGATTATCAGCTGACTGGCTTTTCAGGTCGAGCTTGTTGTACATCACATGAAAAAACGTGTGTTTTGTGTCCTGCTTTTTGTGAATATTGTACATTTGACTGTATTATGGTGTTTGCTTCACAGTTTGCACTGATTACGGTGTCGATTTTTTTGTGGCACTTTTTTTCACGATTTTGTTCTTCGGCTTGTTCGTGTTTTGTTTTGTTTTGTTTTTCACGGTTTTATTTTGTGGGATCCATTTTTTGTGGTGTTTTTTCAATACTGGTTTCTTGCGTGTGGTTTCGACGAAATTTTGCGGTGCTTCTGGCGCCTTTTCTTATACTTAATTATGTTTTCGGTTTATTGTGTATCTTGCGCCGGTTATACGGTCTGGCATGGCTTGCACGGTTCACGGTGCGTTCGATACCGGTTAGTCGGTATGGTTTTCACGGATTCCGGTGCGTTTTTTCATGCTGGTTTTTCGGTACGGTTCTCACGGCTTGTGGTGCGTTTTGATTGCCCATTATTCCACTACGGTTTCCCCGGCCTTCTTTTGCCCTTGGAAAAGACGGGGATGGGCCCGGGACATCCCCTGATGACCACGGTCCAAGATGTTCCAACTTTCCTGCCTCGTTCGTTTCTCCAAGTGCAAGAGGTGATACAGGCGCGTTACGGTGTGTTGAATGTAACCCGTCCGCCTAGTGTCACGCACGCCGGCGGATTGTCTCTTTTTTGCCCCGCCGCATCTATCGCCTAAGGTGGTCTATTGAGTGTCATCAGCCTCGAGTACCTTCCAGCGTTGGTTGATCTTGGAAATCGTTTTTTCTTCTTCCCGTCCGCGTGGGGTAGGGACTGTCATTTTTCTCACGCTCCATTGCCGAGAGCACCTGATGTGGCGTGGGTAGGCGCAATTAGACGCGCGTCAACGAGGGAAGGTGCTGAGTATTTCTCGCGATCGAGTACCGAGAGCACATTGCGTGGGTAGGCAGTTTATAAAGAAATGATCAACTGCCGAGAGCGCCTAGCGTGGGTAGGCTCAATTTGACGCGGTTCGACGAGGAAGTCATGACCTCAGCCCTTCTCGTGAACTGCCGAGAGCGCCTGGCGTGGGTAGGCAGTTGTTTTCATACGACGTACGAGCCAACTACCGAGAGCGCCTAGCGGCGGTCTCTTGGCGCGGTTCGAACGCGGGTCCACGATGGAAGGAAGAGCTGAACCCTTCGTGCGATTGAGTACCGAGAGCGCATCGCGTGGGTAGGCAGTTTTCAGGTAGTGATCAACTGCCGAGAGCGCCTAGCGTGGGTAGGAAGGACTGAACCTATTCTCGTGGTCAAGCGCCCGAGAGCGCCTCGCTGGCGTGGGTAGGCATTTTGTTTTTTTCTGAATCATGTGCCGAGAGCGCCTAGCGTGGGTAGGCATTTTGTTTTTTTTATTCGAATCATGTGCCGAGAGAGCGCCTAGCGTGGGTAGGCGTTATGTTTTTTCCGAATCATGTGCCGAGAGCGCCTAGCGTCGGTAGGCATTTTGTTTCATCTGAATGACGTGCCGAGAGCGCCTAGGGTGGGTGGTTGCGAGTCGTTGAGGGGAAGAAAGGACTACTGAACCCATCTCGGGATCGACTGCCGAGAGCGCCGAACGTGTTTTGTTCTGTGATTCAGCTGCCGAGAGCGCCGAGCGTGTTGTTTTTTATGAATCAGCTGCCGAGAGCGCCGAGCGTGTTGTTTTTTATGAATCGGCTGCCGAGAGCGCCTATTAATAGCGTGGGTAGGCAAATTTGTTTCTGACGAACCAGCTGCCGAGAGCGCCTGAGCGTTGGTAGGCACAAATCGGCGCGATTTGAAGAGGGGAGAAAAAGCCGAGGAAGCCGAAATCGCGCTAAAAAACGCAAGGAAAACGTACCGCAGTAAGGAGGGCGGAGAAACGTCTGCCGTGGGCCCCCTGGGTCGGCTTGGCTATCGTTAGTAGTAGGAGGGAGGTTGAAGAAAGGCGGAGGAAAAAAATGGGATGGGCAAAACAATAGCAAGTGGACGACATTTTTTTCTACTTTCTTTTTCGATACCGACCGGCGGGTGTTTCCGTCGTCTGCGTTGGTCAACCTGATGAAAACTGTCCCGAGGCCGTGGTCATTTTTTGTCTCGTGGTCACCATAAGACACGGCGGGCGTGTTTTTATTTTTTTGTCGATTTTTTTCTCTCTTTGAAGGAAGTCTTGTGGTAATGCTTGGATTGTACATGTAGCTGCTGTTGATACAGTCAGCCCCGATTGCTTCTTTTTTCTGTCGTGACTACGTCCCGGATTATTTTTTTTGTCGTCCTGATGATTTGTGTCGTGCTAATATATTGTACCTACTTCGTATATACCAGTTATTTATTTCCTGCGGGTGCTTGTTTTTCACTATACTGGTGTTTATTTTATACCGTTTTTCCAGGCGAGGAGAGATTTCTATTATTACGGAGGACCATAGTTACTAGGACCAAATATTTTTTAGTAAAAATGGTTAAATGTATAGTTTTGTATGTATACCATAGGTCCTATTAACTATGGTCCCCCGCAATAATAACAATGTAAGGGCCGGTCTTATCGAGGGCAAAAAAAACGAAAAAAAACGAAATAAAACGAACAGACTTTCGTTTTTCGCAAAAAACAGTTGAGTCCTAACGAGGGCAAAAAAAACGGAAAAAAAACGAAACAAAAATAAGAAGCCGAGTCGAATTTTTACGCGGTGCAATTTTTCGGAATGACTCAACCGCCACAGCACGTGGTTCCCGGCGATAGCGCTCGACGGCGACGGTGGATAGACACAACTTGCACACGTAAGGCACCCTCCACAGCAGGCGGTTCTCGTGGTCCAACCCGCTCCCCACGGAGTGCTCTAGAACTTGTGTATCGGCCATCGCAGTTCGATGGCAGACGTTTGAATGTTGCGTGGGACTCATGTCCAAAAATATACCGCCACAGCCACTTCCTGATCCCCCGGTTTCTTACGAGGGCACCCCATGATGATTCCCTACCCATATGTGCTCGCGCCGCCAGCAGACAAGCCGCGTGGCAGCCACATGCACTACTACCTCGGCCATCGTGCGCTTGCCAACCGGTCGTAGAAACTTTATCGGAACTTCATCCCAACGCGTCGAGCTCCTCCTATGTTCCTCTTCGACCCTTGGTATCCCATATTTCGTTTATTTGGCACCCATTTCGTTTTTTTTTTTAAAGTCCTCTGGGACTTAAAAAAAACGAAATGTGAAAACGGAGGTATCGGGATCTCTTACTTCTAATTTTTACAATTTGACCAATAAAACTCACGTACTCTTTAGTTCTGCTTTTCGTTTTTTCATTTCGTTTTTTTTTTTCCCGTTTGTTTTGCCCTCGATAAGACCGGCCCTTAAGGGTACAAGAATGGCGGTTTCGTCCCTCGATGGCAATGACGATGACCATGGCCGTGGTTTGGCGTCAACCATCGCTAATACAGTGGGCGGCCCGCAGCTAAGAAACATTCTGCCAAGAGAATATACCCTCAGATCGGCGCGAACAAAAAGAATATTGGGTCAAGAAACACGGCTCAACAGCAGCAGTGGGACCGACTCCAAATCCGATCAGAACATATAGTGCTGCAGTCCTGTTTTGGGGACAAACCGGTCAAATTTTGAGCAATTTATCCCCGAAACGGGAATGCGGTGCTGAAGGGGTTAAGAAACACAACTCAACAGTGGGGCGGAATCTATATCCTATACCAGGTACATTATAGAGTTAGATCAAGGTCGGAAAAAATTAGGACTTTTTTTTAGCCTGGACATCAAATTGCCCATTCATTGTCGTCCATGTTATTATTGCATTATCCCACAGAAAGCCATTTAGTAAAGTGTCCAGTTAGTTGCACTTTGTTTTTGATAGGCCTCTTCTATATCGACGCCTGGTCTTGGTGTTCATGTGTCATGTGACGCATACCAGATACAGGATGACACCTACCTGGTGCCTCCGAAATTCACCGGCTTTGTTTCTTGAATTCCAGGTGCTGTTTGTAGATGCCCGATTGGCGTCAGACACCACAACAATACAATATCAAAGTACCAACACTCACAGCAGCAGCAGTGTAGCTGTAAGTACCAACAACAATTTTCTCAGAGTACCACATACATATGAGTGTTTTTATTAATACCAATTACCAACATATCCTATACAGATAGATCAGGGGTCGATCTGCGCTGGAAGATCTAGATCATCAAGGAGTGGGAACCGATCGATGACAATCTTCTGTCCGAACTGTGTACCAGTATTAATAGTTTTGTTCGTCGTACATTTTTGCGTCCCCACCGTAGATGGGGACGGCGGATAAGGCCACACCTGACTGACCGCATGGTTATGGCAGCTATTATGCTCGTATCCCTACAGTCAGTAGTGTACATACATCAACCTGTGGATCACTTCAGACAACCTGAAGGGGCACTCATACACACTACTCGTGTGTGTGTTCTTCACATGAAACCGTTCGTTCTACTCGTGAACATCCAGCACAACCAGTGTCTGTGCCATTCCTTCAATCCTTTAGAAGATATACACGTTCTTCTGTGGTCACAAAGCTACGCCACAGAGAAACTACGTTGCCACGTACGTACCTGGTATGCAGTAAGCACAGCAGTGGGCAATGCAGTGCCATGTCATCATACTGGATACGACAGGCACGACATACACATTCTATATGATAGAGAAACGAAAGGAATCAAAGAAAACAAAAACTATTACGGGGGCCCTAGCTAACAGGACCTATGGTGTAGATAAAAACCAATATATTGACCCATTTTTACTAACAATATTTGGTCCTGTTAACTATGGCCCCCCGTAATAAGAAGACAACTGGAAAGAGAAAAAGAAAAAAAGAAAAAAAGAAACAACATACCAGTAAAGAAACAAACTGTCGTGCCCGCCCCCCCGCAGGCGATGTGGCCAACACTTGAAAATAACGAGCTGGAAAAAAAGAGAACACCTGGTAGAAGATAAACACCACAACTTGGTAAACAGAGTAGGACAAAATACCAAGGAGAAACGACGAAGGGAAAGTGACAGGCAAACCAAACGACAAAGCACCCTCTAGGGAGCGGCAGAGGTTTGTCGTACTAGGAGCATAGCCAGGTTTTCTCCCTACTAGTTCGCCTGGTACATTGCTACCCAGACTGCCGTCTCCGCCCTGCGTTCGTCAACTAACTACTGTATGCAGTGCTGCTGTGGCGCAAAGTATAATATATACACCGGTACACGGGCATTCGAGTATGCTGTTGCCATCTGCGACCAGGAGCAGCCGACCATATTCGTATATGAATTTGGTGGAGATTTTGATGGTGCAGGAGATCGACGGGAAAAAACAAGACCTTTAGTACCGCACGAGTACGACTCGTACATACCAGTACTACTGTAGTGTTCAGTTATTTTTGACGTGTTGTCGGCGGCTGATATAAAAAACACTGCTACGTATGTACGGCCAAAGTTGGCCAGACAGGCCGAACGAATCCTCCCATCACATCATCAAGTGGCCCATACGGGCGCCAGCAGCCGAACGAAAGAGCAGCAGCAGGGATCAATCAGTGGTCAGTATGATCTGTCAAACAGCAATAAACTCGCAGCTTGAATAGTTCCTCTCACGTGCGTGTGGCTGGACCACTCTGCCACGTACTTGTACTCTTACTTGAACTCGTACTCGTACTCTTACTCTTACTCGCATACGATACGTACGTACAACGACATCCAGGATCCAGGGTTTCATGAAATTGCTCCGCGTTTTAGTGGTGCCGGTTCGTGTATTCGTATGAGTCACTATGACAAATTTAAATATAAAAAGATGAAACCGTCAAATTACGAAAAAAAATACGGTTACGGGTCAGATGCGGCCCAAAAACAGGAGGAGTCCCGACCACGCTTCGCAATTCTCAACAGACTACTGCGAGCCCTACCTCCTCTCACTCTCACTTTCCGGCGACCCACACCACGAGTCATTCCCACACCACCACCAAACACCACCACTACCACAGCCATCTCCCTCGTCTTCGCCAAGCACCAACACAAACTTCATCATGCGCTCTGACATCGGTTCCCTCGCCATCGCCCTCGGGCTGGTTTGCTGCGCGAGCGCCGCCCCCACGTTCTCCTGCTTCGACCCCCCGGACGCGGACCAGACCAACCCCCTCGGCGAAGGGTTGGAGGACGTCGTTGAGGCCGAGTGCTGCGAAGCGCTCGTCGACGAGAGGTGAGTGAGCATCAAAAGCAGTCGTTCGGTAACCCAGTGTTACAACAAGCAGCCCGCCTGCCTCGCAGAGCATGCGTCCTCTTGCGGTCTTGATGCGTGTGCGTGCCTGGAGGTGTTCGTCTCTGAACTCCTCCTGTACCTGTGTAACCCACATGTGTCCGTCCCTAACTGTTTTTGTTCGCTGGTTCATCGGCCTGAACCGTCTACCATCGTCATCATCCTGTGGCTACGTACATGATACTGATACGTGTACATCATGAGTATTGCGGTTGCTTGGTGGAAGCAGGGTGTACGCTGCCCAAACGCCGGGGAGGTGTACTGCTGTGGTTTGGGCAGTAGGGAGAGCTGGGTGCATGCAGTTATCTAGAAGCATCGTTTGAGATAGATGCGCCCGAGCAGGCCTAATCACATGATGATAATGATGATGATGAAAATAATATCTTACGCGTACGATTGCCGAGAAAGTGAGATGCGAACTGCGACGTTGCATATCCTGCATGTGTTTCCCGAGGTTCTCAACACCACGAGGTGCTCCATATGTGCGAGCACTCGCAATCCGCCCGTCCTATCCGTTCTCCTTTTTGTCTCATTTCACTCCATAGCTCGGTGTAGCTTGAGATACACACGAGGCCATGACCGCATATCATGCTGCGCAGCCCCAAGCCGGGGCTCGGGTACCGCGGCGCCAGCCATTCACGATTCATGACCGATATACGAGTAGCATATGCACGTGTAACTGTAAAACTGTAGCGTATTAAAACATAATATGAAGAGATCTTCTGTGATTGCCGAGAGAGAGAGTGCGTACGTAAGCTTTCTCGATCGGCTTTTCGCTCTGGGAATTTGACTCTCGCGTGGTCCGGGCATGTGCTTGCTTTATCCATTGTGCATTACGCATTATGCATTCGTGCAACAAAAAAACATATGCCGGTTACGTACACAATAGAGGTCCGCGCGACTTCGACATCACATGTTTACGACCGGTTCCTCGTACGTACGTACAGTAGCTCGTGGCAGATTCGCGGAACTACCTGGTACCCAGGTCCAGGTATAAGATGACAACTCAAGATCCGGGTGAAACTCGTTTTCTACTGCACGACATATCCTACACTAAATGCAGGTTGTTAATTATCCAAAAAGCGGATGCAGTTTTTCAAGGGGAATGTACAAAAATACCGGCCGGGGGGGGGGGGGGAGGGGGGACATACTTGGAGAAAACAGAATCCATGATGGTCCCAAAAACCACACAGTACGCATACACAACCAATAACATCAATAACAATAATGGTAATAAAAAATAACAACAGCATAATAATATTTTTACGACTACTGCTACTACTACTACTACTACTCCTCCTACTACTACTACTACTACTACTACTACTACTACTACTACTACTACTACTACTGCTGTTGCTACTACTTGTACTACTACTACTACTACTATAATACTACTACCGCTATTATAAATAGTAGTGATGCCATAACTATTATACCGACGGCGATGACGACGATGTTCTGCTTGCTTTTCCCTTCCTCCCTCCGCCCGACCCTACCACTTCCGTTTTCCGCCCGCGGCTCGTGAAAACGACCAACATCAAACGTCAACTACTGCTCATACCAGCGACATCGCGGCCGAGCGTCTGGTGGTCTGGGACCCCGTTAACTGCAACCACGGCCCGGGAGAAGACCCTATCTCCGAGGCCCCTCTCTGCCGGGCCCACGACACGGACGGCTGCCGCTTCTGCCGCGAATCGTGCGACGAATTCGAGGTAATTATTGTCCTATCTCATGCGACGGAGTATATACAGCATTAGGGGTGCACGGTGCACATTTTCCCTGAGGCTCCAACCGCAAACCACGAGCAAGGCACCCCCCAAAACCGTTTTTTTTTTGTTACCCTTTTAGGGAAAACCCGCAGTCACTTTTGTTTTTGGGGGGCGGGGGGGGGGGGGGGACAAAACCGGTCAGATTCTAGAGCAGTTTGTCTAAAAGGATCGTGACACCTTTTTTGGGTTGGCCGAGATAAGCGACAAAAAAAATCCACGAGCGTATCTTTGATTGTGAAGAACGGTCTAGTTTAATACGGGTTAGGTGCGGGTAGGATCGTGTCTGCGCCCCCTTATTGCCGAACGAGTTCTCCGTTGCATTGTAAGCATCTCCGGGAGAACTCCAAAAAAAGCAGTTCACATGATCTCCTGATCGTGTTGTGACCGTAGCTGCCGTGTCACCCTCTCGCAATCTTTTTTTTTTTTTACCGCCAAATTTCCTACCCAGCGGGGGTTAAGCAAAGCGTGTACGGATACTTAACCCCTAATGGCGTCGTCCCCGTAGCTGCCGTGTCACCCTCTCGTCATCTTTTTGTTTTTATCGCCAAGGTTTCTGCCCAGGGGGGCTTAAGCAAAGCGTGTACCGTTACTAAACCGCAAAACAAAAGCAACAGCCCCTTTGGTCTGCCTAGGTTAACCCGTTCAGGACTTCTGCACCGCTATGGGGAAAAATCCACTCAAATTTCAAGCACCTCCTAAGTTTATTCCCCGAAACGGGACTGCGGTACTGAAAAGGGGACAACACCGTCAAAACAAATTGATAAAAAAAAACGAACAATGCGAGGTACTACGGGAGGCCATAGTAAATAGGATCAAAAATGGGTAGCAAATATAGGTCAATATAAACGTTTTTGTGTGTACCGTAGGTCCTATTCACCATGGTCCCCCGTAATAATACATATAGTTTCTCGGGGGAGGGGGAAGCTTACTAGACGAAAACTATGTTTCCGCCAAAACTTGCGATCCCTGCGTATACTATGCCGGGCGGAAATTTATGAACCGCTTGGTACCCGCAAAAGTACGAGTAGAGGTGGGACACTCGGGTCACCAGAGAGGTGTTTTTTTTGTTTTTATTCAAAAAGCGCTACGAACCAGGTCCGACCTAGCAGTGCCTAAAGTTTGTAGATAGTTGGGAATGTATTTTTGCCAAACTGTGCACCAACCGAAGACACAAAAAAAAAACAAGAAAAGAAGGCGTGGGAATCTGCCCCAAGGCCGGTATATATATGCACTCGGGTGCTTGATAGTCGGGACATGATCCTTATTGCGCCCTTTCAGGGGCAAACTGAACTCTCGCCGCGAAACTAAAACGCAGCACGCGCCCCCCCCTCTCTATATATGCCTCCTGAACCCCCCCCCGACCCCCTCCCATGCGAGAGTTTATTAAATCCCAACTCTTCTCCGGCACCCTCCTCAGCCCCCCCCCCCCCCCCCCACCCCGGCGCTCCCTTCCACCCCCCAATCCGACCCCTCACCCCACACCCCCCTCCCCCAAAACAACTCCCCCCTCCCCCAACCATTGTACATTGTACCAGGGTCTCTGCATCGTCTGCTCGGACATCCAGGCCGACATCTTCGCCACCGAGAGCCCCACCTCTTCTCCCTTCCTCTTCTCGTCGCTCGACACCCCGGCCCCCGTGGGAATCTTCCCCGTCACCCCGGCCCCGACGATCGACCCCAACAACTCCGGCGACGGCGTGGGTTCGGTCGATGCGGAAGGGGGGGTGCGAGGGGAGGTGGAGGCGATCGACGAGTGCGGGTGCGAGGACGGCCTGACGGACGTCGAGGCGGAGGTACTCGTTACCCGCGGGAAGGCCTTGGTGTGCGACCCCACGTGCACGGACGAGACCGACCTCGTCTGGGGTGAGTTTCATTTTTTTTGTTTTCCTAAGGGAGTGTTTTTTTTTTATCTTCCTTAAGGAGACGTTCTGCTCTGCGATAGAGATTCACCCTCATTTTTCGGAAACTCCTCACTCAGGGAGCTCCATAACTCACCCGAAAAATGACTGCAGCCAACATCGAACTTGATCCAGAGGACTAATCCCATGGCCCAAACGTACAAAAAAGTTTTTTTTTCGAAGCAAGATTGGCATTCCGACGATTTTGAGTTAAGGGACCCCGTCGTTCAGAAAACGGTTTAACGAAAATGTGCCACCCAATTGTAGAAGGCGTCCTTACAGGGGGTGGCACCTAACCGTTTGCCTTGTGGGGCTGGCACCTAAATCTGTCTGGTATGCCTTATACAGGTGACACCCAATTTGTTTGTTTGCGTGCGCATGAAATATTTGTGGGGGCGGTACCTAAACGTGTGTTTGCCTTCCAGGCGCGGCACCCAAATGTGCTTTGGCCTTATAGGGGTAGCACCTGACGAGTGTTATGTTTGCCTTGTAGGGGGTGGCACCTACAACGTTTGCCGTGTAGGGGTGACGCACCTAAATCCGTCTCGTTTGCCTTAGAGGGGTGGTACCCAATTTTTTGTGTTGCCTTATGGGGTGGGGCACCTAAACTTGTTTCACGTAGGGGCTGCCGCCAAAACAGTTCGCCTTATAGAGGTGGCACCTAAACGTTCCGCTTCATGGGGAAAGGAACTCTTGCACCTCATCCAAATTAATATTTTCACGGTTTCTTCATTCAGTTGAGAGAAGCTACTGCAGGAGTGTGCCCCGATAAAGTAAACTAGCGTATACATCACGAAAAATGTTGATGATAACACCAAACAATGTTCCGACGATGTTAGCTTAAGAAACCCGGCCAGTCAGAACCAAAAACGGGGGGCGAAAATTGCTACTCTCCCCTGTTGATGTGGTTGTTGTTGTTGTGGTTGTTAATGTGGTTGCTGTTGTTGTTGTGATTGCTGTTGTTGTTGTTGTGATTGCTGTTGTGGTTGCTGTTGTTGTGATTGCTGTTGTTGTTGTTGTTGTGATTGCTGTTATAGTTGTATGTTATTGTGGACGTTACTGTTGCTGCTGTGGTCGTTGTGGTTTCGCCGCTGCAGTGGGTTTTCATTGAAGTTGATATGGTTTGTGGCTGTGCCGGGGCAGTCTCATTCTTGTTTGCTTTCAGCAAGCGACGCCATCACTTTTTGTAGAACAAATGCCACACCGCCGGGACAAAACGGTATCCGGAGCCTACCACCGCCCCCGCCGCCCCGCCCCCCTCTTCTACCTTCACCGCCCCCCCCCCCCCCCCCCCCTTTCCCTCCAACAGCCCTCGCCCTCCCCAGGGAAGAAAAACTTGTCCCAACCCTTCCCACCCCTCCCCCTAACTCCCCTCCACCCCCCCCCCCCCCCCCCCCCCCATCACGCGGCCCCCGCCGCCACATCCTCCCTTACGCACACCCTACCCCACCTCACCCACACCCTCCCTCATCCCCTTCCATGGATACCCCCCCTACCCCAACCCCAGGTGTGATGAACTGCAACTACTTCTCACTCGGGCAGGAATGCAGGGCGTGCTCCGACTTCTGCGAGGACTCCGGGGACGGGGTCTGGCTGGACCAGGACGAGGCTTTCTGCAAGCCTTGCTCCGCTATCGAGGCTTAGGAACCCCCCTAACCACGCATCTCGAAGGCAGGAGGGGGGGGGGGGGGGGGGGGGGGGCGCTCGACCTTTGGGCGAGGACCTCTTACCACCTCTCCTGCAGTGCAGATCGAGAGAGGAAGGAGGGGACGGGAGCTACTATCTCCCCCCCCCCTCCCCAACCCCAACCTTTCTCCGCGTCCGCGGAAACTGCGATTTTTATTTAGCAGGGTGCCTCCGGCGTCCTCGAACAAGTCTCTCGTCGGTATTTCCGGCGGGAAAATTCCGTCAGAAATTTCCGTAGGAGTTTCCTTCGGTACGTAGCTTCCGAAGAAATATCCCGTGGGACAATTTCGTAAGAAGTTCACTTCCGTCGGTTACTTTCCGTCGGTACCTTCCGCCGTCGGAAAACTCCGTCGGAAAGCGTTCAATTTTTGAGGGACGCTTACCATTTTTTTGTTTTTTTTCTCAAATGTGTCTACCCCGACCTCCTCCCTATGGCATTCATCCCATCCACCCTCCGGCCCAACCACCCACCGATCCACCCAATCCCTCCATCCCCTCCCCCCTCCCTGTTCTTTGGAACTCCGGAGGAGGAGGGGGAGGGGGGGGGGGAAGGAGGTGACGGGGGGTTGGGAGAGAGGGGAGGTGCGGGGGATGGAGGTGGCTAGTGGAGGGGAGCGGGCGACGTAAAATTCGGCTCAGCATCGGCTAGCATCATATTGTTATGATCTAGCGCTGCTCGGCAAAAAAAAGAAGTAAGGGGGGGGAAAGGAAAGGTAAGATGATGGTCGGTCCTTGTACGGATCGTCAAAAATAGGAGTTCGCCTTAGTGGAAGGGTAGATAGTAGAGGAATAGAGGGGACCAGGGGGTTTGCGGGAGAGAAGGAAATAGGTAGCAGGGTTCCTTTCCCCTCCCCACCTCACCCCCCCCCCCCTCCCCCCCTCCGTCCGAACGCCACCTATCCATATCCGACTCGACGCTCTCGGAAGTTTTTTTTTTTTTTTTCTTGGAAAAAAAAAAACAATCGCGAAAGGTTTAATAGTGTTTTTCGAGTCGGATGGGTGCATGCGCATTGTATTAACATGGGGGATAGTTTTTTGTTTTGTTTTTGATTTTTTTTTTGTTTTTTCTTCTTGTTTTGTTGTTTCTTGTCTTTGTTGCTGTCGTTCGCATTCATTTTTTTTTGCGAATATGGTTCGTCCCTTGGGGGACGTGTATGAACGGGAAGAAACTAGTGCTGCCGTTCTTATATTATATTCAAGTGTTTTTGCATTTTTTTCGGTTCGTACGGACCTCTTCGCCCGGGTTCCTATTTTTTTTTAAGGAATTTTGTTTCCCTCTTTTTCGTTTCGGGGATCCGTATTTTCCAGGAGGAGAGCGGAGGTGACTGATGGCCGGGCCTGCTTATGGATATATAAACTTGGGGGTGATTTGTTTTTCTTCTCGCGCACGGTTATCGATAATTTTATTTTCTCATTTTTGCGCTTCTGAATTTATATTTATTTATTTTGTTTCGAATGACGACACAGGCATGCACAGGAGGGAGGTTTGGGTGTTTTTTTTTTTTTTTCGTTTTGTTTTAGCGATGCTGCTTTTTATTGCGTTAAGTCTAAAGAACGTTTTTCGAAGTTTTCATCGTTTTCCGGGGAAAAAAAACTAAGAGCAGTGTGACAAGAGCCCCCCCCCCCCATTTTTTTTGTGCCGTTTCGTTTTTTCGTTTTTTCGTTTTTTTTTTTTGCTCTTTCTTGTAGACAACTGACGAAGGTGCCGTTTCTTATCCGTTTTTTTATCTTCGACGTCGATCACATATTTGGGTTTCACTTTGGGTTCACCCTTAACATGGAGATTGTACGCATCAGTACGCGCGCATTCTATTTTTTTATTTTTTTTTTCGTGGAGGCGTTTCTTCGGCGGGCACAGCATGCTGGCGACGTTCAGCGATATTGACGCGACGGCTCAAAAGTCGTACGAAGTTGCCAATTTTTTTTTTTTTTTTTCGGCATCGCGCTTCTAAAGGGAGCAGCCGTCAATGGTGTTTTTTATTGTTCGAGGTATCTGCCCCGCTGAGCGCGTCTTGTTTTTTTCTTCTTGAAGGTGGCTGCGTCCGATGGTGACCCGTTCTACGAGAGAGGTAGCACATTCCGCGCTGTTTTGTTTCTGAAAGACGGGGTTTACTTGACCCCACCTCAATCGTGAGATTTCGCAAAAAAAAAAATAACGGTATGTTTGCTTGGGCCACGGATGATTCGCCGCGATGCATCTTGATTTTTGTTGGAGTCAAGTTTTCGGGTGAAAGGTATGGAGCTCCTTAACCCCTTTAGAACCGCAGTCCCGTTTTGGGGATAAACTACTTGAAATTTAAGTGGTTTGTCCCCACATATGGGAGTGCGGTTCTAAAAGGGTTAAGAGAGGAGCCTCAGAAACGTTAGGGTGAACCTCTATCGTAGAACGCCTCTGGTGGACCGGTGCGCGTCCCCCCCCATTGTTTTTTTTTTTTTTTCCCTCGTCTGGTAGAGAGAATTCCACGCTGGCAGAAGGCTGTTGGGGGGAGCGAGGAGGGGGGGGGGGGAAGGGCGGGCGAGCTGGGAAGGGCATGGCAAGGCATTGCTTTCGTTGTTGTCACGACAATAATTCACGAAACTACGCACCCTTTTACTGATTGATTGTATCTAGCACCTAAGAAACAACACCCGCTGCCAGCAGCAGCAGCAGTGGGTCGCCGAACGGACGTGTTACGAGGTTGCTTGCCGAGAGTGTCGATACTGCCGCCTCGTCGATGGAAGGTCTCCGGTTGAATATGAATAGCTTTGCTGCTGCCGTCACTTTTTCTTGCTTAACCTAGCCTAGAGCCAGCACATGAAAGCAAGAAAATAAACGCTTTTTAGTGTTCGCTGTACTCCGTGTTTTGGCAACATTGTACGCGAGAGTCGGGGAGGGAAGAATGACTCTTAAAGCCTTCTCGCGACAAAATATGCCAAGGCACGAACCGTACGTGGTGGGGAGGGAGGACTCTTAAAGCTCCTCACGGACGCAGGGTTTCTGGTTTGGCCAAAGTAAATGCCGACCGCATTTTGTTCCCCACGGCTACTTGACATACCGCTCTACAAACGTTAAACCCAAACCCGGAAACTAGTTTGTTTTTAGAACGCACGAGAGTGCAATTCGACATTGGGTAGATATGCAACGATACTACAATGGTTGGGCAAAGCGCTACAACGGTTGGGTAAATCGCTCTTCGGTGGAGGGGCTACGGCACTCTCTATATATATTTGGGGCCGAACGTTGTGCTACCTGCGTATGTTACCCCTGTAATCGTTCACAGCACGGTGTTCGCTAAACAAAAATGGCTAGAGCCCCAGTTTGGTGTTTCGCGTGTCAAAACCGATCCTAACCCAATGGAACCTACCTCAAAAGGGTTCGCCTAAGGCAACAATATATTTTTGTTAAGATAATCATTTCAACCTTTGTTCCCCACAATCTTGGGAGTATCCTATAGTTTCGTGGGCCTTTAACCCTTTCAGGACTGGAGTCCCCATTTTGGGGACAATTCGCTGAAATTTGAAGTAGTCTGTCCCCAAAAGGGGACCGCGGTTCTACAAGGGTTAATAGGATCCTCTTTATGTAGGGAGGTGAAACAGACCACCATAATTCCCAGCCAACTTGGCTTCGACCAAACTCTTCGGACACCCCCTTATGTATACTGAACAAGTTACATCAGTGTATGGCACAATGTGGATGGCGTTTCGAACAAAATTGGGCAGCGTTGTCAGTGCCCTTAAGGTGCCCTGTCGGTCACTGACGTTTTTCGCCGAAAAAAGGTACAGGAGTACCTCTATCGCACCACGCGTCACAAACCGAAGTAGCAAGAGTAGCCGCCGATTTTTCAAGGTCGCCCCCGGTTCCAAGCCCGGGGGGGGGGGGAAAGGACGAACAGCGAAAACATACGAAAAACATAGTGTCCTCCAGGAGCGA